>JAQIWN010000054.1:0-65003 GCA_034699025.1 Entomobrya cf. arborea Gr-Col-00668 | reverse complement strand
TCAAAAATTCGGAAGTTCACTCTTATCCAACAAGGCAAGTCAATCAAGCTAGATGTAATTTTACTGTAAAAAATTATACAGGTAGTCAATCTTTTTGTGTTAGAACTACATCTTGTTGGAATGAACTGCCAGATAACATTCGTAATGCTGCTAGTCTGACTATTTTTAAGAAGCTCTTAAAAAATTACTTATTATCCACTTAAGTCACGAAGCTATTGTTTAAACACGTTAATATTACTTCATATAACATTATTGTGTAATACGCTAGTTTAACTGATTTTAATGATAATTCTTTGTAATTGCCTGCTTTGCAGGATATTGAAGTTTCCGTTGATTGTAATGTTTCTGATGCTGATTAATAAATAAATAAATAAATAAATAAATAAAATGGACTCAGAAAAGGATAACCATGGGAACAATATAAAGTAAATATGGGAACAACAAAAAAGTAGGTTTAAAGTTATAGATTCTCGAGAAGAAAAAAACACAGTAAAAATGTTATTTGACACCAACGAAAATTGAACTGTTAGTTTTATTGAATTTTAAGGTACTGACTGGTACTTTTTTTTGAGAGATAGTAACTGAAATATCAGGTTGCTAAGTAGTGAAAATGGGCTTACTCTGTTTAAGGTAATAATTTTATTACTACCATACATACACAGGATAAACAGATATATATTCATATAACGGAATGGCATAATAATAACAATAACTGTAATGAAAGTTGGGGAGAAGATATTGACTTTTTATTTGGGAAAATTGAATTGTCTCGTTTTCTTTCATGTAATAGGCTTCACAACTCTGGAGACTTTTCATCATTTTGATAATCATCAACTCTGTTGGTTTTGATAGTGAAAATTGAAATTTTAGAATGGCAGTGAAATATTAGACAATGTGGATGGAAGTGTAAGGTGAGATGACAAAAACAGTTTTTTGGAACGTACAAAAAACTGCACACTGACCCATTAAGTAATGCAGTAATGAAGCCGTTACAAATAGTCGTGCAAAAGGAAATCTAATACAAAAGCAGAAAAGTAGTTACCGTAAAGGTTTATTTGATATGATCATATCAAGTTACTAGTGAATTGAATTAAAATGACGGAAGAGCATGAATAGTTTACAGTGAATTGTACGTCTTTTGAAAAATCAAAAAACTTTTTTTTCTCGTACAGTAAGCAACACAATGCGACGAGGAGAGTGGTGGTGAGATAACTACCGCATTCAACTGCGATAGTTTGTTCCATAAAAAGCGTCCGTAATATTCACCATTCATTCGGTGGCGGCCATTCATTTCCATTCAAATCACCAAAACTGACTCTCGTCCCAACAGACAAGGAAGTAACGAAACCACCACCACCGCTGCCACCTTTATGGTTACGAATATTAGACCGCAAACAAGAAGGCGAATAAAAGGAGATAGAAAGACTAACGACTTTACACTATACTTAAGCTTATGGAGATTGGCATACCTTTTTGGTATATCTGATGCGGGGAGAAAGTATGGTGGATAGACTTTCTCATTCTTGCTGGGTGGTGGTTGGTTTTCCATTGTCAGTCTTATGTCGTGCGGTGGTAGGTGGTACATAGGTAGTTTGGAAGCAAGGAATAAAGTTAGTTTCATTTCATGTTCTTTCTCTTGAGATATAAATGCTACGTCAACCGTCGTCCACCATTGCCACTATCTTTGCTTTTTGAGGTGGATAGAATTTTTAAGAGAAGACAAGAGAGAAAAAACAACAGGCATATCCTGACTTTTGCTTTTGACTTTCCCTTTTTATCCCAAAACTGCTTATTGGGTATGTGTGCTAGAGATGGAAAGAGAAGAAACGAGAGAGAAAAGTTATAGAGTGGAGAAAGTTGTTACGTGTCCAAGCCACATTAAAATTGAAGAGCTGACCAGTATTAGTAGTAGTATTGCAGCTTGAAACAGTAGCGACTTTTTCATGTTGATTTTTCTAGAAAAAAGTAAAAATTCAAGTAGAATAGCAGCTAAACATCACCACCACCACCAACATATAGCTTCTAGACTTTTTTCTGGGAGTTTCCCGGGTCAATTTGTTGCGGCAAAATGAAAATTCATGTTTTTCCAACTTTTCTTTTCTCATTGGAATTCGTTCTGTTAAATTTAGTATTTTTTCAAATGTGATTTTGTTTGGCATTAAAAAAAACTTGGACAGGGTACTAACACGTACGTTATCCCAAATAAAATATGAAGCCTAGAACATGTACATTTATTGGAAGGTATATTATGTGGACCAAGTCATTTTATGTTTCTAAACGAACAAGAACAACCCATGATGATTGCCTGTTTTGACAACAAGAAGGCAGATAATAAACACACAAGAAAGGCGGAAATGGAAAATAGAGCGGACAAGAAGAGGATGCCACAACACATTTCCCAAAGAATAATGTTACCCTATCATTACAAACCATCTAAAATTATTAGCATATATACTCCATTTACAGAACAAACAGTTGTAAAAGAGAAAGACAGCAGAAAAAAAACACACGAAAGCAATTGAATATATGTGTATCCACAGACCGTGGAGAAAGTGGAGAAAACTGGTATGATGAAGATGATGATGATCATGGCGGTAGTGATGTAGTGTAAGTTGGAACACGTGAAAGCTTGTCTTTTCTTTCGTTAACAATACTATCAGTATTGTTGTGTGTGTATAATTCTATATGTATGTTTTTCAGAGGGATTCTTTTTCTTGTTGTTTTCGCCCTTAAAAAAGTTTAGTTTACTCTCAGGTATCGATTTCCCACAATACTTAGAGAGCTAGCATACACAGATAAATATATATATGACATATATGCTGAATGTGCACTATTAAAAACCATGCTTTTATACCAACCAGCAGCACTGGTGAACTACTAGTTATTGTAGTTTTTTTTCTTCTTCTTCTCGGAGACGAACATAAAAAGAAAAATTGACTAAAAAGGGAAATAATGTTATAGTTCTCCATCTCTCTTTCCCTCTCTCTCTCTCTTTCACTATCTTCTACTTGTGTCATGTTGCCTTTTATACCATACACATTACATTACTATATTGCCTCAAGATGCTTTCTTCTCCACTTAATGTGGTCTGCTTTTGTAACACTATAAAATACAATTATTACATGTATGTCTCTAAGTATGCATACATCTTGGCGTTGTAGTCCTGCGGTCTAGTTGTGTGTGTCATCATGCACACATTACTATACATACCTGCATAATAGACATATTGACTTTCTCTGACTGTGTCACTACATGATAATAAAGGGGAGAAGCAAGTAAAGCAGCAAGAGAAAAGCGGAAGGAAGACGCTGTTTCCTACTCTCTTCTATTGTGTCTTTGGGTACACAAATGCGTGCAAAAACATAATATGAGCATAGCAGAGTATCAAAAAATAAAACAGTGAAAACGACTTCCAATATGTTTATTCGCTTTACTTTTAACCACGCAAAGATTCAAACTCATTTGGCAGTCTAGTGTAAGTACTGTGATTTCTGGAAGCCAAAAGCAACGAATCCAGCCCAATTTCACACGTAATAAGGCTACATGTAATCAAACAATGTTTTAAGATTGGAAGTATTGATCATCATCAGCTACATACTTTTTTTGGTTTGTTAGTATTTTTTTCCTCTTGCATATAATTTCTGCTTAAATTCTTTCATTTACTTTTGTAAATTAAATTTCCAACAGAAATAAATAGAGATACAAGTTTGAACAATGGAATACTGCGGATATTCTATGTTTGCTTTTTCATGTGATTACATTTTCTGTGATTACGATATAATTATACGAGAGGCGCGTTTGGGAAAAAAATTAATTAAATCTTGCAAGTAATTTCGAACCAGAAGAATGAAAACATGTACATCACATCCCGCCCTGTATTTAAAACATTTATCCAACCCAGCCTGTTATTCTTTCCAAGTTTTAGTGTCAATCAGTCCACGTAATGCTAAATGTATTCAATTTTTAGCCACTACTGTATTGAATTTTCCACGTGCTTTATTTCATCTACGTGTTTTTCTTGTTCTATGGGTCGATTCGTTTTTTCAATGTACTTACTTAACGAAAATCAATTTGCTAACTCATTCATGCCATCACACTTTCTCTTTTTGTTTCTCCTCGAGACTCTCTTTCATTCCATGTTACGGTATTGCAGCATGGACTGAATCTAAAACGAATCTCATTCTCTTTTTTTCTCTGTTTCTTTTTATCTTGTCATGCTTTTCTCTCAATTCTTTTCAATTTCTTTTAAAAGAATAAAAAATCCAGGGCGTTGCTTTTTCTTCTTATTCCAAACCAAAAAAAAACATCTTTTCTTGTTGTCTTGTTACTCCTCCTCTCAAATCTTCCTGTATAAAATACAAAGTCTTTCTGGAAAAAAATATGTGTTTGTATAAAGTATACAGAAAAGCGGAAGCTAAAAAGTGGGCCATTCCCACTTTTTAAGAGGCTTTTGGGAAAGAAACGGTGTGAATTCCTGGAGGACTATTTTCTCCTGATGAAGCTCTCATGCATTATTTCTTACCACAATTTACGCCATAGTTTTTTGGTGGATATTCTCAGAGAATAGAAGAAACAAAATGGCTGCAATATAGAAGTATACAGAAAGCGAAACAAAAAGTTTAACCAAGAAAAATAAAAGTGTATGTTTTAGATTGTCTTTTTTTTTCAAATAAACCTTTTTTCACCTCTTGATATGTCATTAAATAAATTTCCTAGTTTAGTTTTCTAAACTTTGCTAACGTATCTTGTTGACAAAAATCCTGAAAATAGTATCAAGGAAAAAAGTTTTCCCTGCGCGAACTTAATGCTTAACCTTGTATCATGTTCTTTTCATTGTCTATTTGAAATTGAGATTCAAACTTTAATTTAAAATGAAACTAGGTAGAATGTAAAGCATAAGCTTTTTGTTGTTGAATAAAAACTCTGATGGCTGCTTGCCACGAGAGAAAAAAAATCACTGGTAATAAATTATGCCAGCTGTCAATTTATTAAGCTGTTGAAAGCGATGATGGCTACATACACGTAAAAGCGAGAAAGAAAAAAAGGAAACAATATTTTACATCTCAATTTTACCTCATTTTTCTTGGCATTGTGAAAGAATATGACAGTGATATACACAATGCCCAAAAGTTATTCATACGATCAATAACTTTATTTCTATGGCTTTTTTGTATTGAAATTTTTTGCTTGGCGATGATGATATGATGATAAGTAGCGTACTTTTTGCGAAGGTACTACAAGACACAAACGGATCATGTCTGACTTTTTTGTACGAAACTGATCCCTCAAGTAAATACACAATTTCTCAGCTTTGATGCATTGTGAAGATGATGATGATGATCTTGTTGATGGGAATGACTGTTAATATTGGAAAGGCACGTCAGTGACTACATTTACTACTGACTTGGATAGGATTTGAAGAAAGCAAGGAAAAGAGAAAAGGAGGGAAAGGAGAGTGGGTAACGGCATGCAAACAGAAATGAAATGAATGAGTGAGCTTTCTTTCTCCCTCTTTATCCATTGTGTGTAATAAAGTGAAAGTCATTCATGCGTTCATTCATAAATAGATGTGTTCATAAGAATAACGTCAGTTTGGATGGATGGATTGGATAATAATTCGGATATGGATAATATGTATCGTGACAGTTGTTGTTATAGTTGTGGTGATGTAAAGGGCAATATTGCTGGATTTACTCTGACGTTTACTCCGGATAATTTTGTGTGGCATCAAAGGAAAGTACGTGATTTGAAGGGATATAAACTAGTATGGGATAGTTCAGACATATTGCAGTAGTAATAAAACATTCCTTGGTAAGAGTAGAAAACAAGGGGAAAAATCAAATCAGGAAACTATTTTTATTGGTTGCAGGGTTTGTAAACAAAGGGAGTAAAATGGTAGAGAAGAATCTGCACATATGCTGTAAGGAAAATATAATAGGCACTCTTAATTTATTGGTTTGTACAAGACATTTTTTTCTCACTAAAGTGGGACTATTAGTCACCAGGCTTGGCTGCCTTAATATTTAACGGAAGGGAGCAAAAAAAAAGATATGAAGGTGATGAAAAGGGAAAAGTTGGAACAAAACAATTCTAATAATTTGGGAATTGTTTCTTTTACTCTGCCCCACCATATGCACCTGGACCTGAACTAGTAACTCGGTCGGAATTTTCCATTTTGTAGGAACACATATTGATTTTTCCTTCTTGAAACTGTGAAAACTGTGTAAAAAATAAATTGTAATAACAAGCCGTCCTTAGATTGCAGTAATATTGCGCTAGAAAAAATTCAAATTTATCAAAGCCTCCAAAAGAAAGGAGAAGGAATGAGTGACTGACTGACTATCACCACCGTTTTTTGTTCCACTTTCTCCCAGGGAAAAAATTTAGCAGGTCTTTTCTTTTGTGAGTAGGTAGAGGAGAAAGTCGTTTTTATTGTAGAGAAGAAGGCGGCCCACGAAGAAATATATATAGGTTGACTTGACGCTCAAAAGATTCTCAATGAAGCAGACATTTTATTAGAAGGAACGGGAAACAGACGGACGCTCACTTGCAAGAAAAAGTATAACCGCATCACCGACCAGAACACAAAAGAAAATGGAGTAAAAAAGGAAGGAGAAAAAAGGTGTGGAAGAAGAAAAAAATATACGTTAGTGCCCCTTGTCACACATTTGCTTTCCTTTGCAAACGAAATAATGGCCTTATAAAAATGCTTAACGTATCTATTACTCTGAAGTGTGTGTGTATATGTACAAACGATGAGCATACAACAGAACAATCTGTTATAACAAAGAAACAATAAGAAAACGAGAAAAAGAGTGGGAGAGCAAGGGAGAGAAAAAAAAAATGTCTTCTTTTCCTTCTCTGAAAGTGTGTTGGAGAAAGCTCATGACAAGTCAATTTATGAGCTCTATGGGAAGCATAAAATATATAATTTTTTTGATTTTACTTTTTTCCTCCTTGTCTTATATCCAGGGAAAGTGAAATGTCGAAAAAGCGTCGCGTCACACTTGACTTTACTCCCCCTTTTTTCCGTCAGTTTAGTCAAACCTTTTTTGACCGGATGTTGTACAGCGAATATAGTATACATGATGGTGGGTGTAGTGATGGTGGTGGTGGTGATGCAATGCACGCACTTTGTATGTTACATGACATCGCACAGATTTCCATTCAAGATATTTGTAGCATGAATTGGGTAATTTGGATTTTAATAGTGGTCGGTCTATTTTTACTACAGGGTCTCAGTAGAAAAGATTGTCGATTTCTGGTTTACTGCTGGTGGTGGTAAGACGCTCTCAGCAACCAATGCAATGCAACGGTCCACAGTACAGTCCACACACGACAAACCACGCATTCAATTCAGAGCTCCTTCAGCAATAAGTCGGCTTATCTCTGTTGAACCATAAGACATATTATTTTTTATTCTGAAAGAAAGTGGAATATTTTTCCAGTGAAATTTCATATTTTTTCTTGTATGTTTGTAAGATGGAATGTCTATATACTTTTTGTTATACATTGTCATCGTCCGTCCTCTCGTGTCCTGACTGGATTGGTCTAATTCCATCCATCTTTCTTCTTTTTTCGTGGAACCCTGGCTTGGCTCTGGCTGGCATTTTTTTTCTTTCCTTTTAGGAAACAATCTTGTTGAGTAAAAGTCTCCACATTGCTTTTTGGTTTTCCTCAGCTCACACACATAAACTACACACATAGTACTACCAACCTATTCTCCTCGATTTTTTGTGACATGACATGCCGTCGTTCTTTCTTCATACCTTGTTCACATACCTCATCTCTTCTTCTTCCTTTATTTTCTATGATGGTATTAGTCTCCTTGGTAGAATCGCGTGTGTTATCACTTATCTCAAGATCCAAGTACGTAATCCAACCAGAGAGAGTCATGTAACTGGGTAGAAATCGCATCAATTACTGTCTCCGCTTCTTTTTTTCTCTTCTATATCCCATCATCTAGAGGAGGCAGCAGGTCTACATACTTTCTCTTCTCTCTCAGCTCTCTGATGCTGCCTCTAATATCACCTTATTCAATCTCTGATCCTTCAACCTATTTCCCCCTCTTAGTGGAGTGTACTAGTGGCCGTACGGTTTTGTTAGAAAAATTGGCTCTGCTCTCTCCGCTCCTGGCTTGCTGACTTGATTGCCCTCAAACACACATACACACACATTGCCAAATCCCTATAATCCGTATAGGTTTTATACGAACACTATCAGATTCCTGCGTGAATTGGATTGATAAAAAAATTTTAATGAGGTTTTTATCCTTGCACTGGTGAACTACTAAAGCTTACAGAACTACTACCATCTCTCTACAAACTTAACAAGTCATAATGGTATGAATGCCAAAAAAATAAAATTGCATTTTATGTACAAAGCAATTTTCCAGCACAATCATTTCAGCTCCTACTTTTTGTCATTTGTCTCCATTTACCATTTCCCTTTTGAATTTGATCCTATAAAATGTTTTAGCTCCCTAGAGTGTCATTAGTAAAAAAGTAATAGAATATCTAGCATTGCATTGTACAACCACTTAATTAATTAAGTCACTTTAATGAAGAATAAAGTAATAAAGCAAATAAAGTATGATTATTATTGCCTTGGAGGATTTTAAATTCCAAATAAATTAGAAAGGAAAGAGAAAGTATTTCATTTTGTAATATTTTTTATTATTAATTGTTTCCCTTTTTCTTTGTTGCTTTGCAGGCTCTATTCAAGGACCCAATGAGAAGCGTTTGCTGCACCACTTGCTCGACAAGTACAATACTTTGGAGCGTCCCGTTGAGAAGGAGACGGATCCACTTCAGCTCAGTTTTGGTTTGACCCTGATGCAAATCATAGATGTGGTAAGCGTCTGTTCAAGACTATTTTCTTTTTTATTAGTATTGTCTCACATACTTAATAACAGTAATCAATTTGCTTCTTCCTTTCAAAAATAAAGAGAAAGTCAACTTTTGAATAATTTAATATTTATGAAGGAAAAGTAAAAGCTAATGAATAATAATTTTAATCAAACCAAACTTACAACGAAAAATATTCAGAACATTATTTTGTTCCTTTGGAATATAACGATTTAAGTTATTAAAAAAGTCACAATAGGTTTTCCAATGATAATTGATTGTCGATTGTACTACACCGCATCATAAATACGTTACTGTAGGTTTTAATAATCACGCTAAATTGTAGGGCAAATCAAATGCAATACTTTTAGTTTGTTTGATTGATTTCAATTTATCCTAAAAAAACTGCTATAAATACTATAGTTATAATTATCTACTAGAATATGCGATATATGGAAAATAGTCAATGAAAGAAGCTCGTTTACATGCGTATGAACACTACTATGGCATCAAATTTCAATTTCTGCACTGGTGAATACAATGAAGATAAAAAACGAGAGAGATATGATAAGACACGAGAAGGAAAATGTCTACGACAAAGGCTTACTAGAAATTAAAGTGAGAGAATCCGAATCAACCAAAGAACCAGAGAAAATGCATACTACTTACTTTTTTCCGGGAGTCAAAGTTCTGGGAAAAGGCTTTAATAGCGAGTCACGAATTACACGTTCTCTTGTCGGATCAACAGAAATCTACTCGGGAGAGGGAAAGAAAGATGCGAGATAGAAAAACTTGAGTGGCTTGAATGAGCTCTGGGAAAAAGCGTCACGTTGACAGTATGCATGTATGAAGAAGTATATATTGGAGTAGGGCCACTGCCACTGCTCACTATTTTCTTTCCTAATAAAGTAATTTTCCAAGTACACACATTTTTATACCCTGAAGAAGAGTAAGGCAAAAGACAAAAAAAAAAGTTTGGATAAGGATACATTCCTTTTTTTGATGGGAACTACATCTGTGATATGAAAAAGGAGAGAAGAGAGAGAAGGGAAATTTAATTGACCCCTGAAGAGATGTTGCAATGGGAAGTTCACAAGTGTAATAGGTAATAGAAAATGAAAAGGTATTTGTGTGCCCTTTCCTTCATTCAACCACCACCACCGGTTTAGATATTACACACATCACGACATGTGTGCTTTATCCACTCCAGTGTCAGGGAAAAAGTGCAAAAAACGACGACATAATATCTAATCTACTACGTTTTAAGTTTTTCTGGTGCTGGTGGTGGATGGTGGGGGAAGGGGAAAAGTTTTTAGGATGATGGTGAAAGTATTCAATTCAGTCGAGTTTTTTTATGCTCTAGATTTTTTTTCTCTATTACACTTTCTTCATTGTGTGTACGAACGTTAGGTACGTTAATGGCTGCAGTAAGTACCGTAAAAAGGGAAATGTGAGTTGTAGTAATAATTTTTTCTTCCTCCTGTCTCTGTCTCCTCTGTGGAATGAATAACAGAAATGTCACAAGACATATGGCATTAGTACATATTCATCATTTTGATGCATTGTCATACTTTTATAACTACTGCTGCTTCTGCTCGAGTGAGTGAGGGAGTATGAGAGGGAGACATAAAAATTGTAGGCTTGATTTCACCGTGGAGAAAGCTGGACTGCTTTTGCTACTGCCACTGCTGCTATCATTTTTTTCTATGTTTCTCCAAAAGAAAACTTATTCCTAACGCTCGTGTTTCTAAGTAGTATGTCTATGTCTGTGTATTACTTTAAACATTTTATGCAAAGTAAAAAGAAAACTTTCACTCAGCTCCACTTACAACATGGGATAAGTGAGTGTACTCTCTCCACTTTAGTCTAATATATAATCAAGTTTTCTCTACTTGTCTTAAGTACTACAGCGAGTTAAAAACACCACATTTTCCCTTGCGTACTCTCTCCCTCTCTTCTTCTGTCTAAAAAGAAGAGAAGAAGAAGAAAGACTGGAGTTTTTTTGGATGGCTCTTCTCTACACTCTAAAGATGTATTTTCAGGTGGAAGATGAAATAGATAAATATCTTGAGTAAATTACAGTGACATTCCCACGAGGTTTTTTGAACAAGCAGTCTTGTTCTCACTCCATATGAATAACGTCCAAAAGAGTTTTGTGGGGTATGGAATATATAACAAGTATGAAGGGTCGGTGAAAGTTGTTTTCATCATCATCATCATCACCACCATCAGAAATCAAGAAGAAAACATTATTTTCTTTTTTTCTACATCAAGATAGGTTACACGGTACATTTAAACTGACTTTTTACTTTAATTGTGAGTCAGAAAAGCATAAATCGTTTCAAGGAAAAAAAAAACTATCGACATTCATTTTCTCCCTGGAAGTTTGACCTCTTTACCATTATTATAAGACTAATGAGTTATAAGTCTAGTTTTTTCGAGACCAGAGAAAACTTTATTTTTGTAGGTCACACTTCCTATGCATGTAGGCTTTCTTTTCGACCCCGTTTTACTTGAAAATCAGGTTGATTGTTCAGACAAAATTGTATTTTTATCTTTCACTCCAAAAAAGTTTTAAACTTAAGAAATAAAATTTCATCGAGTTTCCAAATTAAAGTCAAGGAATTTCCTACTTAAAAGGATATTTCCTTGAGAAGTATCTACTGCAAATATTTTTTAATTTTCTTTTATTTTTTTTAAAAAAATTTTAATATTATGCTATGCTTTTCCGTTCATGTACATAATCATACATATTTGCAAAAATGCCAAACAAATAAGATTGTTGCAATAAAATTGCCTCATCGTTTTCACATCCTACAAAAAAATCGTTCTTCTCTTCATAACCCAAATTTGAATTTCTCAGAACTGCTAACATTTGTTTGAGTACCGTATATCTTCATACAAGACAAAAAAACTTTGGATTTCCCCAGCACCAAATTAAATCAGTTAGCCTTCCAAATAAATCTACAATTTCCCTTTTTTCTAAAGAACCTACAAGGCAATCAATTCAGCGAAACAAGGAAATCTTCAAAAAAGCTGGAAAACGCGCAGTAGCTAAATTACACACACTCTTTTTTTCAGCCCAAAGCTAAACAAGAATGCAAATGCTTTATTAAAGGTTATGTGGGCGAAAATCATTTGCTTTTAAAGTATACTTTGGAAACCCGTGCCGCTCCACAAGAAAAAGATTTGAAGATCCTTTTTTCTAGGAAGATTAAAAGAGTCCCTTAAACTCCGCCGGAACATCGAATTGTACAAACACATTCCCCACCCTGCCAGTATTGTACATGGTGTGTGGTGGAATCTTTTCTCAAGTCATTTCAGTTCATTTTCTTGGAATGTGATGGTGGTCTAGAACAACAACACATATAACGTCTCACATAAATCAACTCAACTAGTTCCCTGTAGATCTTTTTAGGGAAAAAGTAAACTTTTGCTCCTCCAGTCTATTTTTTATTCTGTAGATCCCTGTAAAACCTAATGATGATTTCACTACAAAATTCCATGCCATCACACAGATGCAAAAAAAAGAAGACAAGGCATTACCACAAACACACATAATTTTTTTTTTGAAAAGAACAGGGTGTATATGTATTCATTCATGCAGAATTACAGCCTTTTTTACACGAACATAAAAAAAATTCCATTGTCACTTTGCGTAGTCGTAGTTTAGTTCAGAAAGGCAACTATTACCCCAATACAGACAACCATCGTCCTACTAACAGGAAAATCGTTCAACCAAAAAAGACTATTTTATAGAGAAATTGTGCGCACATTTTTTTTTATATATTGCTTTCCTCTGTTACTTATGCCGCTTATGAATCTTGTCTGAAGATCTTCTGACTCAGCTCTGAAGAAAAAAGACGGTTTGAATATGATCCGTAATAATAAAATTGCATGTCTATACATATATTACAGTATCGCAGTATCAACATACATCTTACATGAATAAAAATATTACACTGTTGCTTTTTTTCTTCTTCAACAAGACTTGGTTGTGATGGTAGTGATCATGGTGATGGAAAAAGGCTTCAGAGCGGTGAAAACACGATGCCACACCACATCAAACCTCCACCACTATCGCGAGCACCAAAGGGAAAAAAGATATTCAATAAGACGATGATGTGAAGAAGAAAGAAGAATGAATGGGCAAGCTATCGATCAAACTGTTGAAAGGCGATTTTTCTCTTTTCTCACTCGCTTTTTTTCTTCAATACTTTCTCTTTTTTCTCAAAGGCTTTCTCCTTCCAAACTTTTTTTTCTTTGGGTTTAGGTTTGAATAAAGAATATAAAAACAACACACAAGACAAGAGCAACAGTGAAAGTACAATGTGTGTACATACAATACAGACAAGAAAAGCATGTCGGGGACTAAAAGGAACATACACATATGTATATTTCTGTCATGGATGTTAAAGTATTATATATATTTAACATTCACGTGTACATATGTAAAAGCGTATAAAGCGTAAAAGAGAATAGAAAAGGCTCTTCTTTCTATTATTATTATTTTTTGATAGTGATATTGTTGTTGAGTGTTGGCGGCGGTAGTAGTAGTGGTGGTGGTTGTGTTGAACGGTTTGCTGCCACTGCTTTTTCAGCACTTTGAGTATAGTGCCATCACCAAAAACGAGTTAAGAAGACGGGAAGCTTTTTTCAGCTAGAAAACATGAAAAAATGAAAGTTGTTGTTGATGCGGCGGTGGTGGTGAGAAATAAGTGGAAACTATAGTTGTAGATGTAGTAGTAATATGATAAAGTGGGAACACAACACTTGTCCGTATCCATTTCTTTAGTAAATGTCTTCCTCCTTTTCTTTTGTGACAGGGAAAAGAGAATTGAAGAGAGAACGCTGTTGCTTCTCTTTTTATACATATTTTTTATACGTGATCGTCTTAAGATATTTTTTAAGAGAGGGAGAAAAAAAGATCTTATGTTTAAACATGTTGATTTTTTGCATCTTTTAGCGTGTCCTTTTTAAAAGGACGCTAATATGTATGCATGACAGTGTAATCTTGTAACAATAAATATTAATAAAAATAATAATAGAAGTTGGACTCTGATGGTATAGTTATAATAAAGAAAAAGTTATAATGGACATGGTAGTGATGATGAAGATACCATTACGTTTTTGCACTCTTTTTCTAACTTCATTAAATTATCTCCAGAGAAATTGTTACTGTACGTGGTGGTTTGTCTGGTTGCTTACTCAGAGAAAATTGGGAGCAAACGCCAGTAAAGTAATTACAATCATCGTATCGTTGGGGAAAGAGTGAAAGTGCAGAGCAGAGCATAAGGGAAAAGTGCTGTTGTTGATGATTATGAGCACCGTGGAGATGGCGGTGGTGGTGGTTGGTGGCAGTGGTGATGATGATGATGACGAGACAGGGAGGTAATGAGCGAGTAGAGGGGAGTATAGCGTGTGGTGATGGTAGTAGTTCACTTCCCGAGGAGAAAACAAGTATCAAGGGGATTATTCTGACGGAATGAAAAGTGAGCCTCCATTTTCACCAACTCCCATATGATCAAGTGAGCTCAGGAAACCATATGAGTTTATAGTTTAGTTGTTGTTTCACAATTTTTTTTCTTCTTCGTCGACGTCGATGGAGGAGTACAGCAACCATAACCTGTAAATAGAGATGGAGTTATAACGAAATCCTGGTTCATGTTGTTAAATGGTTTAAAGTTATACTTGTTAAAGTTTATAGGGGAAAAATAAATACCCGGGGATTCCCAAGATAAATATATCTTAATTTAAAACTGAAAATTTGAAAAATACCAAGACACATTCTCAATTCTCTTTTTTTATTTAATTTCAATCCATTTAGGAAGAATATCATGCATGCTTGCAAAATACATGCTAGAGTGAATGTCACGTTAGTATGCGCAAAAAAACAAGCACGTGGTAGAGCAAAATCAAACAATTGAACTTGCAAAAAAATCGTCCACATATTCCTGTAGTTTAAGTTAGGAATGTAAAGTTAATATGGTGATTGTTCAGCAAAGCAAAATTTAAAATGCCAAGTGCTATTTTGTCCTCACTGCCTTCCGAGTAGAATTATGCATGTGCCTACGTGAATGAATACAATGACCTGCAATGCAAGCAGGTTTAATGCCTGAAACTTGGGGCAGCACACAGAGAGAGAGAGAGCGAGAGAGGCAGCATCTCAGCTTTAAAAAAATATTGTATATAAAAGCAAGGGAGTATATAGGCACTAGGCCAACAAAAGCTCAGAGCTAGAAAAGAAGCAGAGAGTTAGGGAGAAAATCGTGAGTAGCACGTAAGATATGCGGACGAAGCTCTTGTAATGTCGCAATGCGTCTGTTTTTCCCTTCTCTCTTTTATATCTACAGAACCATTACACACTACAACCACTACTACAATTTTTTTCTCCCGGAGAAAGTAAACTTTGTATGTATGTAAGTATGTATGTCATGAGTCGTAGCTTTCACTGTTCTCCTGCTGTTGCTACTTTCACTATATTCATTATATTATATTACCCTCCATCTCTTGCTCTCCCCCTCTTTTTTCATCCTTTCACTCTTATTCTCCATGTGTGTGTGTGCTGCTCGCTCCACTCACTTTGCTGCTGCTTCGAAGAGGAAAAAGATTATACACCAAGTAGTTCTCCTCTACTCTTCTGGTCTGGTGCTGATGGCGGTGGTAGGTCTGCCTGCTCAAGTTTACAAAAATACTACTACCTATTTCTCATATCTAAATATATATTTTTAATATATGATGTATAGTATCTATACACATAAATGTATATTCTACTGCTAACTTTCCCACTGTACTTTCTCTTTTTTAAACTTTATATTGTCTGTTCCTTTTAGTTTGGTGGTGATGGTGGCGGTGGAACGTTCACTTGTAATATTTTTCTTTAGTTTTTTTTACTATGCCGCCTAGACATGCCATAACCATGCTATAATTTTTCAATGTTTCCTCGAAGAAAAAAATATTATTTTTTTAAAGTTCTCAACCTGAATATATGTATACTGTCCATCATTTAATATATGTGTTGCCTACTTTTTTTTCTAACGAAAAAGCTTTCTCAGCGTGTCTATCTGTAAAGTAGGCAAGTTTTTTTTCACATGTACCGACACAGCACACGGCTTTAAAATATGTACGTAGATTTTATAGTTATCTTCACGCTGAGTTTGGGGTAGACAAAAGACAAGCCTTTTTTTGTTAGCTTCTATATCTCTGGATCCTTTCCATAAAGATCACAATGTGGATGATGATACATTCATGTTATTATCCATTCTCAACTACGTTTCAAGCCTACTTTTATTTTCCCAGCGAAGTATAAAAAAGGGAGAAAGCAACAGCAGCAGAATTCAAAGAAAGGAGAAAGAGAGTAAGCGAGACTCTAAAAAGCAGCAGCATTCCAAAGTAATGGAATACAAAGAAAGATGAATAGAAGGGAGAAGTGCCATCGCATCGCCATCATGATCATCATCGTCAAGTCGTTGTACTCTTTTTGCATTAACTTGTCTCCTTACCTTTCCTCCTTTTTTACAGAAAAAAAGTCGTTGTCATCGTGTATAAATTGCCATACTGCCCTTTCCTTTTCACCTCACCTACTCAGGAAAACAGGAATACAATTCTTCTTGATATCCAACCTAGATATTTGACGAGAGAGAGAGGGAGTAGAATCTCACATTTTTCGACTGGTACTTTCCATCATCCGTCGTTCCCTTTGATTTCTTTTTTTCACTAGAGGCTTTTCTCAGACAGCGGCAGCATGAAAAAAAAGTTGATGATGAAATTGAAGAAGAATGAGATATATTGGTTTACAGAAATGTCTATATGTATTTGTAGAGCGAAAAGTGGTGTATATGATTGTATGAGAGGAGTTTTCTGCCAACAGTGTTTTTTCCCGACTTGACATGTGTTGTAATGCGTGCCACATCATTACTACAGAGGATCTTAGTAAGGAAACCTTTGCTTGTAGTGGTGGTAGCGTAGCACGTGCTAGTTTTCTCATGTGAAGGGTGAAAGGGGAATATTCCATAAACACGGACATAAGAGAGAAAGTATTCAAGTCGCTCTTAGAGCCCTTGTACATATATATAGTCTGCTTTCACTCGCTTTAAGTACTTGCGGCAAATTTCTAATCTCATTTTTTTACAAACGAAGTGAAAGTGGTAGCAGTGGTACAACAACTCACACTATTTCTCAGATATATACCAAAAAGCAGACCATCTCTACCACTAAAGTTGCATGCATTACAACATTCTTATGCTGGTCACATATTTCTTCAACTTTTTTTTCTTTTCTTTCCGTCGTTGCTGTTACGACGGTTACTTCTTGCTTTTTCCTTGGAACGACCACCATCATATAGCTACCTAGTCAAGCCTCGCCATTAAAAATACATAAGTAAAGAGACAGCAGCATCCAAGAAAGCTTTGTGTGTTATGTGAAAATTCTGTTTTTATGCACGGCAATCACGATGATTCTTGTTACTTACGTATTCTGCACTATCCCATTATTCTCTCCTTCGAACACACAGAGTTTCTCCCTTTTACTCCACATGCCAACCTAAAACCATATCACACACACGTCATACAACTAAAAAGCTTTAAACTTTTTTTTGTATCATTCCACTCATTTTTAAACAATGCAGATATGTATGTAAGTTGAGAACGAAAAGCCTCGCCTATTATATAACAAGAGAAAGTTAGGCAGTACTTGTCAGTGACAAGAGCAGTGCCAAATAAAAACTATAGAGCAAAAGGATCGTTTCCCATTTACTTTTTAAAGAAAATAACGCCCACGCATCAGAAGCTGTAGCAGACACAAGCATTCTTTCTCTTTGAGAAACCGACACTTGCTGTCCACCGCTGAAATTCTTAAACATAACTAGTCTACCGCCATCATTGCACCCCTAAAAGTAGGAAAATAATAGAAGGAAGGACTTCGCCTTACGTTTCCCTCCTTTCATTTCTGTTTTCCTTCAATGCACTCTTCTAAACAAGCTTTTCCCGGAAAATTAGGAAAAGGGAAGTACACAAAGTAGACCTGAGCTGTGTGCTTAAAGTGTGTTACGTAGGTTATCCAAACGAAAATGGATTTTAATTTCGGTTGTGCCCTGTGCTCTGGACTGATTGCAATTTTCTACTTTCACTCACTCACAAACATATGTAAGTAGTTTGTAGAGTAAACCAGAAAAGGGACAAGAGGAGAATGACGAGGACACAGGTGTGTGGAAGGGGGAAAGGATTGAAATACTTTTAAAGGGAATGAACCAGAACACACTTGCGTACACACTAACGTACGTGTATACCTCTGCAAAATAAAGAGGATAATATCAAGTAAGCAAAAACGTTATCAAAAACAGAGAAGTTTTCAAGTCACATGGCAAGTAAATTTCACATCAACACACAGCCTGTCTGTAAATCAGGATGATGATACGTTGCAATGTGTCGGTCTGGCCGTCAATTATGTACCCTCTTTCTAACCCACTCTTTTTGATTTTTTTCTGTTTTAGCAGAAACTTTGCTCTTTTGGCTATTTAAACTTTCTCCAAGAAATCTTTTTAGCTAAATGCATGAATTCATGCTTTGATCATGCCACGACATGCCGTTACGATTAATATCTCTTAAAAACGAGAGGGGGAGGAAGTATAGTGGAGGATGTGCGTCATTCTGTTGTTGAGAATCAGATTTTTTTCTCTCTTTCTCTCCCGTCGACTAGCTCTTTTTCTTGCAAAAAAAAGATAAGAGATTGTTAAGTTGAAAAGTAGCCAAGAAAGAGGAAATGAATGGTAGATTTGCTTTGCGATGACATTTAACAAAAAAAGATGTACTCCTTTTTTCCCCAGTTTAACTATGGCTATTATACACTATTTCTTGCCGTGTAATTAGTTTAATAATAAGAATAATCATATCAGTACAAAATAATATGAAACTTCCAGATTTGAAATGTAGAACACATTTATTTTTACAATTTATTAAAAACGTATATCCAGAACATCTTGTGTTTTTTTTTCTAATTTCAAGCACAGTTCATAAAAGTTTGCCGTGACATTTTCATTTTGAAAGTACACTTCAAAATTTTCAAATCCACACATTCCTACGCACAAAGTCATACAGAGAAAAACTCAGACTCGCCGAACCGACCCAAGCAAATATTACTTTTTATGAGATTGCGTGCCAAAAAAACTCATATCATTAATAATAATAATAAGCACGACTACTACTACTACTTTTACATACCAGCCCTTCAACCAAGAAGAATGACAAACCATTTTCCCCATTTTTCTTTAGGTTTTCTCTTTTTATAAAGTTTTATACTAATATAAATAGAGTTACACAACAACTTTCACCATTTCCTTCAAACACACACAAACTCCAGACAAAAGAACAAAATAAATGCATCATTCTGCTTAAAATTACGTCGTCCCGTGTAACTGTAGTATACATGCTGTGTATTATGTGGCGTGGAGTGTCAACATTTTGCGTTTTCTGTCTGTCTTACTTCTTCTTCAGAGAAAATTCCAGGGGAGCTAGCTGTTCTAATGCGATTTTTTTCTTCTCAAGCTACTTCTATTGTTTGTACAGTATCTTGTGAGCTGAGTGAGTGAGTTTTTTTTAACCGTTAAAAAAATCCTGTCTTTTTATTTTATTTTGGTTTTGACATAAATATTAGAAGGCATTGTTCCCGTAAGAGTTCCTTCCACGTCGTAACAACATAACATCATCATCATCAGTTTTCCCTTCTATTTTTTTTCTCTCTCTCTTTCACCAGTTTTCCCGATACGATGATAATGCTTCTCTCCTTCAAGAAAACGGATATACTTAGAAACACACGCAGACTCCCTTTTCTTGTCATATTTATTTTGGCAATTTCCTCTTTTTAGTGTGTGTATGCGTATAAAATTTTAAGGCAAATGCTGGTGTGTGCACTGGAAGCTCCCATTGTGCCTATTCTCACCATTCCCATGCTGTAATAAATGCACAGTTATTATGATCACCATTATCGTGTGATTTGTGAGTGTACATATCTGAATGAGAGAATGGAAGATTACTTCTCGATGGTATTGCTATTCCACATATATATACAGAAAATGTCAAGAGTTCAAAAAAAAAAAAAACAAATTGTGTTCTCTTCTTTGTTCACTTTCTTTTTTCTATGAGAGTTCATTTGCAAATTAGTTTGGTAGGCGAAATTTTGAGATGCAAGAATGTGCAAACCATCCAGCATATATAATAGTTTCTTTTTGCTCATGGCTCATATTTTTTTATTTGTATGTTTTTTTTCGTCTGGAGACGAGAAAAAATCATCACTAATGAAAGGATATGATGATGATCATGAGAGAAAGTAGATGAGAACGACACTACTGCTGAGAAAGAGGAGAGAAGGAGGAGGAGAAAGCATAATCAGACTCCCGGAAGACGTGTCTGCTATAAGTTGTGTGGAGTACGCAGCAGGATAGTAAGTGATGTGTACCACGAAAGAAAGAAAAAAGAAAGAAAAATAGGAAATTGTGATGATCCTCTTTGATGACTTGGTAATGAGTTTCAAAAGCCTTTCAGCACCAGAAGGATTTTCTTGGTTGACTTTTTCTGGGTCTTTTTTTGTAAAGTGCACGCGTACATATACTTTCTCCATTCCACATGCACACCTTTCCAGCAGCTATACAGAGAAAAGAGGGTATAAGGAAAGATGCGAAGATTTAGCTTTCTCTCTGGTTTGTTAGCACGCAAATATGCGATTTATGAGCATTTACTTTTCTAAATTAAAATGTTTATAATATGTTTTCCAAAATTCCGGTTGGGAGTTGTGTTTTAGAGGAAAGTGCTTTATAATAATTAATTATGTCGGGATGAAATAAGCATAAGTTTCGGTATTGGCGTGGGTTGAATTTTTATGAAAATTAAAAATGTGTCGTTCTCTTTCCGGAGTCTGTTGCTTAATTTCCAGAAATAATTATAATAATAATAATGTGAATACTATTATAGAATTTTAGAGTGTAATTGCAGTGTACAAATCATAAGTTTGTAATATAGCATGAAATTGCATTTATAATATGTTTATTCCATTTCAATTGAATATAATTGAATTTTTACCCTAAACAAGTTATCACCGACCAAGTCGGCTTGTTATTGGAGACCCAAGAAAATGGTCCTAATAAGTGGCATTTTTCTTATATTATGGTTTTCTTAACGAAGAACTTTATACACATTTTAAAAGATTTATTCTTATGGCTTCTTACCATTTCTTACATGTAACACAGGTGATAAGATGAATACGTTTCTACTTGGTTTGACTCCTTAAAGCATTCAAGTTTACTAGAATGATTTGAAAAACTGGTTTTCTTGAATATCACTTCATTATTTTCAAGTGTCAATGAGCATTTGACAAAGCCTGAGTAACACGTGGCTCTTGATTTTAATTTTCTGCTTCACTTAATCAAGCATACTTTATATACTGCAGTAAATGTACAATGGGAAAGATATATGTATTTTCTTTCAAAAACGAATGAAAATCCTCCTTCATTTCCGAAATCATTCTGTTATTTGGAAAATAGAAGATTTTCTCCTCTGAAAAAATGTTTGTTTAAGTTTAAGTTTTTCACTCAACTACAAACTTTTTTCTCTGCAATCAAATATTGTGATAAAATACTTTCAAAACTTTAAGCAAATTTTCAATAAAAAAATAATGATAAACACAACTTTCAATCTAAAAACTCGATTTATACTTTTCCTGAGATTTTCTGCTTTATTTATCAACTCAACAGCATCAACACATCTCTCATTAAATTCCCATTTATTCATATTTACTACTTACAGGAAACAAGCTTACTATAAAACTCTTCTTTACATCAACAAAACTTTTATTCTCGTGTCATGTCATCGTCTCTCATTTCGATTTACAGCCTACATAACAAACAATTCCTGTGAAAAGGCAGTAGGCAGAAGTAACATTGCAACCAGACGCCATCACCAGGTGTCCACGTGAACAACACAATACTTTTTTTCGTAACACTTCAATTACTCCAGTGTCAAAGTAGAACCTACGCACATAATTGCTTTTGAAATTCAATATACAAAACTCAAAGAACTGATTGTATCAAAGTACAAAAAACGAGCTTCTTTCATTTTTCAAAAGGGTTTTCATCATCAAATAATCACAAGATAAAAGAACACCAATTTTGACATTCATGTGAATACCAATAATAATAATATATTTAAAAAAGTATATAATTATATATTAGTAATCCAATGAACGTAAAATTTAAATAAGCACATAAATGTCAAAACAACCCAATTTACTCCTACATCGTTTCATCATGAAAAAAAATAGTTTTAGTTTTGATTGCTTCTTTAATACAAAAATAAAGGTTGAACACAATATATATTTTTAAAAATATAAATATAAAAACCTATCATTTTTTATTTTTTGCTAACATTTGTGACATATATGTAAAGAAAAAAAATAACAAAACTCATCTCTATTTGTTTTATTTGTTGTGTGTGTATCTACATTTTCACCGTATTGTAGGATGAAAAGAATCAGATTCTAATTACCAATACGTGGCTAAATTTGGTAAGTATTGCAAAAAAAAACGCATACAAGTCATAAACATTCAGTTTTTCAGTTTAGGGAAAAAATCCTTTTTTTTTAACAATTTTTTAAGTTTCTTAAGTTTTTTCATATGTTTATAGTTGGTTTTTAAAATCAGAAAAAATAAATAAAAATTAAGGTGGTGAAATCTGTTTTATTACTTTCTTTACAACGTTTTTCCCTACAAAAACTGCACTACGTTGTCAAGAAAGAATAAACAATAAATAACAAAAAGTTTGCCTTTTTTATCTCATTTCTCTTCTCATTTTCCATTCATAGTTCTCCCCTCGTAATTTTTTGTACCGATTGATTGTATGTCTGTTGTACAATATATTATTATACAATGTTGTGTTTTTTATACAAGTACCCTCTTCGTTTCAGTTCCAATTTTTCTTCTTCACTTATTATTTTATCTCTTGACGCGCCTTGTTAATAATAATCGGTACCTTCCCTTTTCTTAGAAAAAAATTATTAAACCTACCTACTATCTATATATATAGCTCTGTTCGTGAATGTAAATGTTGTACCTTGAAAACAAAAATACTACAAGACGAAATATGACTTGGGCTCATAACATAATATTATTATAATTATGTATAAATGTTTATTTCTATACATATATATTTTTCGTAATGAATGTGCCTAGAGAAAACCTGTGCATTTTTTACATATATAAAAACTCTATCCTATATTTCCCATATCAAAACTCTATACTAACTTGGATTTTATTTTTATTTTGATCCACTCTTTGACAATTTCAAATAAAATCTATCCTCAAAATCAGTTTTATTTTTTAAACCTTTTCCAGTAGAAGTAGAGTCCACACACGTTTTTACTCTGAGCGTTTTAAGTTTATGAAAACAATTTTTTGTTCGACTTGTTTAATGTATTTTGATTGATTTTTTTTTTTATATAGCAATTATATATACTACAGTATGTATATACATCGCAATTTAGCTGTTTTTACACAAAAATATATTATATATCTCCGGCTTTTTCTAGTACAGTGAGTTCTTATTTGCTAATACATTTGGTATAAAAATTTATAAAATAGTGGTTCTATATCGATTCCTATCCAAGTGAATGGATTTGTTTGAAAATCTATTTATAACGCTACATCTATCTATCTATCTTCAAATTGAATTGCTTGAGACAACTAACTGATTTACTACAGCGTACACAATTCTGTTCTGATCCAATTCAAAAGTCTAAATCACAATTTTATTCGAAAAAATATATATCTTGATTGATTCAACACCTGCGCGTACTATATCAGCAATAAAAATCTGAATGGCCATAATATTAACATTTAAATTATATATAAAAAAATCAACAATGTTATGTTACATGACAGTATTTGCTAGATTGTAGGGATGGATGAAAACCAACAATGCTTTCATTTTTATGGTTACTTTTTTCATATTATTATCATTCAAAGTAATGCTTTCCCTTTTGTCATCATCATATCCTATTTGGTTACATTTTTTATGCAATATATAAGACCAGTTTGCAAAAACAAATATGTCTCGCCTTCTGCCCTTTTTCGCTCCCTTGTACTTTTTTATGCAGATAGCCAAAATAAGATTTCAAATTTTCGCAATATATTACCCTGGTTATATATATTTTTTGATTTTTTTACCTGTATCAAACCGATGCCGTTATTTGTAGCAAATTACTTTTGTTGCCACCGCATTCGGTTGATTTGTCTCCATGTTTTATATTATAATAAGTGGCGCCATACAACTGTTACTGCCCTGCAATATGTTGTTTTTTATATTTATTTATATGCATTTCTTTCCTTAAAAACTTGAATGGTAGTACATAGTACCTCATTACTGTTAGTTGTGATGTAATAGAAATCATATAATATATTGGCCGTGCTATATGAAATATACGAGCACATTATATACACTTAATCCATCACTAAGATATTATTATGAGCTTCAGGCATAAACAATATATTTCATAAGATATTTTGTATTTTATATTCTTGTAGGTGATGGTATTTTTGTTATTTTAATTTTGAAAAGCCGGAATGTGAAACAACAGTCGCGTTAATTTTTTTTACTGTATTTATATTTAGGAATGATGAGTCTTCTTAGAATATTAATACTACTTTATATATTATTCTTAAGTATGTAGTTATATTTATGTTATATTTTCAGTTTCAATTTAATTTTTGTTTCATCTTTTAAGTTGGTGTGTGTGACAGTTCCTCTTTTTTGTTGTTTTTACCGAAATATAAAAATAAAGTCTTACAATATATTTCGTGGTAAAAGCTAGAGATTTTGCACATTCCTTTTTCTTCCCCCACCTGCTCTTAAGAATAACACAGTCATTATGATCTACTTTTTTTTATAAATATAGGCATAAATGATGATATTTTTCATGACACTAGAAAATATTTTTGTGTAGACAATCATTTTTGAAACGGCAAGAATTTTTTGTAACGAAATATTCAGAACAAAGTATTCATTAGTACTTTATATATTTTTGAATATAACTTGTTTTGATGCACCACCATGTAAATATAAACCCTCCATCAAATTCCTTCACACCGCATATCCGATTACAACACATTCTTCAGACTTTTACTTCTTACTGCAATAATGCAACATTAGTATTTATAACCACAGGTATTAAATATCCTTCTATAGAGTTAATGTTCCACAGACAGTGTTTTTATTCAATTTAAAATCAAACCGAGATCGTAAAGAATTCCGAGAACCATTATAGGGTTCAAATAGGTGTAAATAATGAGAATTTTACGGGCATGCATGGAAAAGCATGTGAAGTTACAAAATAGTTTCAAATGCGATCATTTTTGTGAAAGGTTTAGACTTTTTGTTATTTAGAAGAAAAATGCTATTTCTGTTTTCACTTTGACATTTGTCTGTGGCAACAAACTAGACCTTCAAATTTAAACCGCTCTTATACTCTGTAAATATATATTACCTAAATTTCCATCTCACTGCTTCGTGTATATATTTTTACATCTGTTCAATGTACTAAAATTTCGTGTTGCAGTACTTATAAATTTTTGTTCTGCTTTCTTCTTCTCGACTGTTATCTAGATTTTCTAAATGTTCATATATATTATTTTTAGTGCTATAATATTACTTATCGTGTGTATATATAGTCGACATATTTTTATATATTTTATTACTATTATACACTACAACAAAAACAATATATTTCAATTATCCCTTTCCCTAGGACTTTTTTTTACAGGACACAGAAAATTTCCATGTGAGATTGTCCGAATTTTTGGGTAGAGAGTGAGGTAACAAAAAAATGGAGCGTGATTTTAAAGCAAAACCAATTTTTTCGTAAAAACATTTATTATAAATATGTCGTGTAATAATTCTGTGTGTTCAATATCGGTATATCAAGTATTTAGTAAAGCATATTATTCATTTAATATATTATATTGTTCTTGTATCATGGTACATATATTCTTTATATTCCAAATATATATGTTATCATTATATATCTGTCGTTGTTGTCAAAGGTGTGGTCTTCATGTAATATTTTTTGTGCATTTCATATCAATATATTTTTTCCTCTCAGCCTACTACATAGTGTAAGAGTAAGATAACATACGTTATTATATTTTGTGACCACTCTTCTTCTCCTCTGGAAATATGTATTACATTTGATAGTCGATTTTATACAACAAAAAGAAAAGCAACTCTGCTAACATAAAATATATATTTTTCTATTAGACTCATTATTGTGAGAAATTTGGCGTAATTTTTAATATTCGTTTTCTTTCTGTGTTTTTTCTCTCTCTCCAAATTTTTTGCATGACTTGTCCCTTCCAAAAAAAACCCTCATCATCATTCTCTATCTATCTATCTCTCTGTGTCTCTCTCTCTCAATGTGTTTGTGACCTGAATGAAAATACAATATAAAGGACGAGAAGAATCAACTCTTAATCACGACCATTTGGTTAAAAATGGTGAGTTTTTTTACCGAAAAGAAAACTAGAAAACGGAGAATTTTTTAAAAACAAATTTATGTCATCATTTGGCTATAAAACTTAGCTACAAAAAAAATCTACGAAAAATTTTGTCTAAATTATTTTTGTTTATTTTATGATGGTAAAAATTTTTCACATTTACCAAAAATACCATAATTTTTATACCTTTTATATAAATCCTGTGTAATGAACCACTTTTTATACTCACATTTTCTAATCCGTGTTGTACTTACGAGGAATGTTTTTCAGTGATTAGATGTAATTGGATATTTACTTTAAAAGTTGTTGACAATATGAATGTTTAGAGTTAAATAAATCCACTTTGGGATAATTGGAAATATTTTATAACATTTTTTTTGTCCTTTTTTCAATACACTCAATATATACGCTTTATTAAATTGTTAGCTTTACATCATCACATTCACTCAAATCAAAAGCAACAACTATTTAAGATACTTCACTACTGAACTTATTTTCTCGTAAGTTCAACTAAAACCATTCGAAATTCTCCCCGCACTACGCCAACAATTTTTTCCCTATTACCAAACCAAACCTAATCTATTCTCTTTCCTGAAATCACTTTCCAACCCTTTCCATCATAATTTTAAGATGGAGAAAAAAATATTTACCTTTTGTCTCTAAAGAAAACGTCGTACAACAACGATATAATTTTTGTATCGTAATTTTTGTTGCCGTCAAACTTTTTTCACTCAATTTTGCAGTAGATACATAAAAACAGATTTTTTCTAGTAGATTTTACTACAAACTCTATCTATAATTTTCAATTAACCGACAACATATATATATATTACTCTTTTTCGCTGTTATATTTTTGGCATATATCTAATATATATCTACTTCTACTACCATCAAGATTTGTTATCTAACTTTTTTGGCCGTATAATTTATCCACTCATACCATGTACACTATTACAAAAGTCGTGTATAAAGACATGATAGACTGTTGTAATTTTTTCGAGCTATTATCAATTTTTTTCTTTTTTCATTTTATTATTTCATTTTTAAAACTATTTTTGAAAGCACCCATATAATTCGTAAATATACCAACGTGTGTCCATTATTAATTTAACAACAATAAATTATTATAAACAAAATCCTGAGTATATATATATAAATGATAACCAATATATCAACTAACCAAACAAATGTATATAATAATCACATCTATATATTCTCTGTCAGTTTACTTTCCATCGTAGAAATGGCCGGTCTACTAAAAAAACTATAAGATATAAAAAAATATGTCCAAAAAAGGTGAACAGTAAACTTTTAAAAAATTGTGAGGATTGTACGTACCTGTCATGCAAGCAAGTAAATATATTCGAATACTAATCTATAAAATATCAAAATTAACGTTAAAAGGAAAGCATGTTTTTTAGGAATCACTTAGAGTCATTTGCACGATATATTTATTGTGTTCACTCCTTCTATGCATGCAATCCTTGGTTTTTTGGTGTAAAATGATTATGTTGTGTGTACCACTGACTGATTGAATACGATTTCTAGACAATTCCAACAAATCAGGACGAATTCTCTCCTACTTTTTGTCTTTGTGTTATGTGCATGCTCAAAATATATACATGTTATATAAAACAAACACAACAATTTTTATGCATTGTGGTGTACAAGTAGGTTATCTATCATGTAATCTCGTTCTATAGCATCCTCATAAAACTTAGAAGTTGATTCGCGTTAAAAAATGGTAACATTTGGTTAGAATTATTTAGTGTGTATTTTAAAATGGTTAGCATTTTTTAAAAATTTAAATGTTGGTAAATAATTGTGGAGTTGTTTAATATCTACCCTTTAAATGTTGCGAGTAGTTTACAATATTGAAACATCCAATGTTATATAATTACCCTTTATTATGTATTGTATCTTTTTTGCTTAAAAGTAACAGTTTGCTTCATTGCTTTGTTATCGTTTTTTGTAATCTTTCTGCATAATAGTTTGCTTAAATATTTTACATATTATTCACTATTTTCACTGAATAAAAGAAGTGGTCAAACAATTTTTTTTAATATTCGATCGATGAACATTTATAATATGAAAGTTTAGTAACTTTCCACAATTTTCAAACAAATCAAACTTTCTCTTTTCTAAATAGAAAATGATTCTACAGTATAGTCAACGTTTTCGGTACATTGAACATTCCATTCAAATTAATATCTTTTTGTATTGAAGTTTCTCCCAAAATGTGATCATGTTACATTAAATATTCCAAATGCTTCGAGAGTTTCATTATACAATGTCTTTTCATTAGGCTAGAGGGTTTTGAGTGTATTCTTTTATTTTTTTGGCAAACTAGACAGTGGGACTGGAGTTGAGAGATTTATTCGTAAAAAAATACAACAGACCATGGAAAAAAGATGATACTTCATCATATTATTTTATTCTTTATCATCATCATCATCACAGTCATCGCTGTTCTACATGGTTTATTGTATACGTGAGGTTACTAAACGTTAAAAGAGATGCAGTAATTCAGCCATGTAGAGAGTGGATGATGATGAAGCTAAAGATGATGACGACTTTTGGGGTACACGCATAATAGGTTTGTTGCTGACTTGAGTAAAATATGATACGTTTGGAAATGATCTTGATGATGATGATGATGAGCCACGCTAGAGAGTCAAGACCTTTCACACTCGAATAAGCATTTCATCTTATATTTTTTTCCTTATTTTTTCGCGAACAAAGAAGAATCTTTTATTTGTATGAGTGAAATAATACACTTTTTTGTACTCTTGAGGAATTCAATGACATCTTTGTTGGCAGTTGGCACACAGTTACGTTTATGCATTTATACGGAATTTTTCCCAATATGAAAAATCTACATTAAAATTAAATGTTTACACAGAAAAAAATAGTTTAAGATAATGAAAATTGATTATTTATACTGTAAATGGGAAACTTAATCAATAGTTTCACTTTCACCAGGCACCAAAGCATCTAACCTCAATAAGTTAATGACTTTCTTTTTTTATATTAGGAATCCTCTGATATGTTGTAAAGTTTTTTTATTACACTTAAGTGAGTATATGTTTCATGTGAGTGTGTTTGTATATTTAGCTCGTGATTACATTACACTCCACACTTGTGTTTAAAAAGTAAAGTGTCACAATCCATTTTCCTTTGAGTAAGATAGTGAAAGAAAAGGGAAAGTGATTTTGTGCTGATCCTGTTATAAAAATCGGTGTTTCTGTCTATCCTTATCTACAGCCTTGTTCTGATTTCCAAGTAAAATTCACTTGGACACTAAACTCTTTTCTTTCCCTATCTACTTTCACTCTTTCATTTCTCTCAAAGCAGCAATAAAAAAAGTTCAGTTGAGAAACAATCAGTGAGAAAGGGCTTGGCTCTTTGGCAAAGCGAGAAGGAGAAAGCTTCCTTCCTTGTTTTCTCTGTCAAAAACATTATCATGGTTCAACAGAATATGTAGAGAGCGCCATCATCTTGGGTTTAGATAAACTACAGATCAGTTGTTTCCTACAAAACTCCGCTACTAAAAAATCAATTTGTAAAAGTTGGGACTCCATATTGAAGAATACAGAACCGCCCTCTATAAAACTACTCTACAATCACTTCAGTGAAAGTAATCGTTTTTGTTCTGCTTTCAACCCGCTTTAGTAGATGTCGTAACAAGTATCTCGTTACAAAACAAACCCATTTTTACACGTTGTTATTGTATTTTTATCTCTGCTTTCTCCAAGCTCGTTGTGTTTTTCAAGTTTGTACAAATTTGCAAGTGTACTGCTTTGCATGTTATCCGTTTTTGATATTATACTGTATGTAATACGTGTTGTGTAGACTGCTTATTTCTTTCCCACGCTTTATTCCAAAAAAAATGTGTAATCATGATTTGGATTGTACACAGATTAATTTCTGAGCTTTCCCTGGATTTATGATTTCCATATCACTAATTAATATAAGCAAATTAAAATTTGTTTTGGTATTGACCAGTTTTAATTTTTAGGATTCAGTTTTAAACTTTTTTGTTTCTACATCACTACTTTCTCACCAAGCTTTTTTGTGTGTTTGGCGTCACCGGAATCAAAACACGTCTAAGTGTCTCTCACAGTAAATTTCACTTAAAAAGCACGATATATATTCACAAAGAAAATTTTAATATTTATATTAAAAACGTTAAATTGAAAATTAAATGAAATAACAGCTAAAGAAAAAGATAACATCCGTGAAAGACGCCGATTTACAAAGAGAACAAGAAAGTTATGTGTGATAAGTAGTGGTTATCTTCTGTCTCATTCTCATTCATAAGTTTCCCCTGATACCTTTCCTAGATTTCACCACTGACTCTATGGTTTTTACTTTAAATGAAAGAAAATAAAAGTCTCGTTATTAATTTCTTTTAAAAGAATTTACCAGGAAAAGGAAAAGTACGTGACAAAATACATGGAAATGGGATCAGTGTTACCACTGAGTTCTCTGCTCCCATAACATATTTTTTTACGTACTTTTGCTTTTCTGACTCAAGAATTTTAAGTCAGGATTTTAATTTCTTTTTAAGTTTATTATGTGAAAAATTAAAAAGTTATTAAAATGTTTACAAGGCACAAATAATGATATCCATATTTTTTTATTGTGTGTTTCACAAACACAATTTTCTCTTTGCTAAAAAAACAAAAACAAAATACAATCAGGAATGGAACGACGTTAACCTCAGATGGAATTCTACTGAATTCGGTAATGTAACCGATCTTCGCATCCCACCACATCGAATTTGGAAGCCTGATGTTTTAATGTACAATAGGTGAGTTTTCTTTTTGAGAAGACCACATGTTAAGATGTTTAGAGAAAAAAAAGTGACAAACTAGTCGTCAAACCCGTTATGTTCCTTTTTATATGTGAACAGTGCCGATGAAGGGTTCGACGGAACTTATGCTACAAACGTTGTCGTAAAAAGCAACGGGAGCTGCTCTTACATCCCACCCGGGATTTTCAAGAGTACTTGTAAAATTGACATTACCTGGTTCCCTTTTGATGAGCAGAAATGCGAGATGAAGTTTGGCTCATGGACGTACGACGGATTTCAGGTAGATTAAAGAAGGACGGGGTCATCAAACCTTTTTATTTAAATGAAACATTTTTCCAGTGTTGTATAAATATTAACAAGTGCTTATTAGTACTCAAATGAGCTTAGTAACTTTTTTTATTAAAATGTATGATAATTTGTGGGAGAAATTTTTGGTGAAAGTCATTCACGCTATTTTGTTACTTTTTTATTTTTCAGTTGGATCTTCAACTGCAATCCGAGGAGGGTGGAGATATAAGCAGTTTCATAAAGAATGGAGAATGGCAACTCAAAGGTATGAGACGGATTATTAATGCTTTCCTTTTTTTGCACAATTAGAGTATTATCTATAATTCATCTTTTCGTAATTCTATCAATATTGATTTTAGAGTGATTTACTCGTTAGCTACTTTCATGTAGGGATACTAATGCTGCGACAATTCGCATTTTAGTACCTACTACAGTTTTGGTGAAGTATTCACTTTTACACAAATAAAAAATAACAATCTGGATTAAGATTTATTGGAATAAAATAGAGTTGTAATCAAAATTAAACGAATCTCACTTGGTGAAAGCGCATACATCATAATGTATCAAATTGCTAATTTTCTAATAGTGGCCTGCTGAAAAAGCTTGCTACATTTTATGGTGTTTCATAGCATCTATTTATTTTCTACAAACATTTTTTTATAAAAGAAAGAGATTTCAAAAGAAAGTGAAATGGGCCAGCAGCCGTTTTTGTTCTGATCGATTTTCTTTTGGGTTGCTTTTCCTGTTTCCTAGTACGTTACACATGCATATAGCGTTTTTACAGCAGTATATCTATATATATGGTAGACTTCTTGCTTCTTTCACAATAAGGCAAGCGGCAAAAAGTAGCATACTTCTGTGGAACTTCAGAGGGAGACTCCAAAAAGAAGAAAGTTATTTTACAAGGGAGGAAGAGTGAAAGCAAAATACATAATGGCCAGAAAGAGAGACTTGCTATACCCATATATATATTCTAGATATATCAAAATACATTCTTATATAAAAAAAATGTTTAGTATTTTTGGTTCTATATAAGTAAGTATAAAGTAAAATGTATATATTTTCAGAAAAGAACAAGTTCACCACTACTTCTGTGCCTATGTCCTGCTACGAGAGGGGAGTTAAGTCGCTATCTCTCACAGTAACTTTCTCCGTCTTCTTGATAAACAGTAACTTTTGCTAGAACTTCTTCCACATTCACAGTGAAAGCAGGCAGGAGCAGAAAACAATGCTATTTTGTGTGAGTGTGGTTTGGTTTTTGTGGGAGATCCCTACTTACGTGCCTAAGTCTCTCTGTGAGAGAAGAGAGGGAGAGACATGGGGTATAGTATGCTCCCTCGCAGCTGTCACAAAAGTTGAACTACATTACCATCGCCACACACACACTCATACACACACCAAGACCACTATACATACTAGCAAGAGAGCTTCATCATCATCACCAACTTTCAACATATGAGAGGCTGAAAAATCCAGGGAAAAACAACGAGAGCATCGTGTGATCATGATCAGCATCTTGGTTGTATGTAATATTTAGCTTTAGACTGCCATAGACAATACATACATTTTATAAATAAAGGAAGCAAGTGAGTGAAAGGAGTACTTTCACTTTTTTTGTTGTTGGTGCCACTATACATGAACATAGTAGACATAAAAAGGAGAAAACTATTTTCTCTGCCACTCAAGAGAAAAATGCCGCTAGTGTTGTTTCTTTTTTGTCTGGAATGCCTACAAACACACGGGAAGAGAGATCCCATGCTTTCTCTTTTACTCTCTGTCTCAAAGTGAAAGTTGGCTGTTTTTTTCTGTAAGAGTAAAAAAATACATACATGAATAAAGTAAATATATGGATATACTCTTATATTCAAGACTGATTTTACTCTGGGATTCGTTTATACCATCAGAATGCTGCTTGGTAATAAAACCAAGATCCCTTTTTTAGTTATTATCACACAAGTGTACATACATTCATACATGTATAAACGTATCAACATGATATGGTGAAAGTGGTAAAGGATGGTGTTCGATTCGGTAGTCCTGGTAAAGCAACGGCACTTTCCGCCGCCTTTATTTTCGCCGTTACAACAAACACATCTACATAATATACCACTCATAGTGCTGCACATTTTCGAAAAAGGTCTATGAGATGTGATGAAGAATTTTGCTTGGAATTGTGACAGATACAAGTACACATACTTGCTATAGAAGATTGTATTCCAACAAAAGTAAAAACGAAGCTGTAATAAAATATTTTCAAATTAAAATCATTTTAAAATATACAGTCCTTCTGCGATAGCGGTAGCAAAAATATCATAAATTTCGCCAAGTGAGATGAATAATAAAGCAAAATATATATATTTAAAATTGAAAGGATATTGGATATAGCCATATAGTACATATTTTACAATTGAGCATACTAATTTATAATGGTGCTAATTATATTTTTCAACTTTTCCCTTTTTCTTTTGCGTGTCATACGAAAAACGAATGAACCATGTCAACGATGATGATAACATTCTCTAGGCGTTCCTGGGAAACGAACTGCAAACTATTACGCGTGCTGTCCAGAACCCTATGTAGATATAACATTTGTGATTCACATACAAAGGCGTACGCTATACTATTTCTTCAATTTAATCGTTCCTTGCGTCTTAATCGCCTCAATGGCCGTGCTTGGGTTTACACTGCCTCCCGATTCAGGAGAAAAATTATCTTTAGGTACGATCATAAAATTAACACAAAATGCATACAACTTTAATTATGCCATTTTTTGAAAAACATTTTTTTTTGATTTTTTTAAAAACAATTTTTTATGCAATGATATGTATTTTTGTATCAACACTTTTTTATTGTTGTTTAACCAGAAGCAAATTTTTTTTGCGAAACGATTTTTTTAAAGAACAAAATATACGTAGAAACATACTTACTATGCGCACACCATTTCCGCAATCTTTACAAGATTTAACAACAAAATCAAATAAAAATAATTTTTTTTGAGTGACGTTTTGATTTTAATTATAAGGACCTACTGAAAAAAAAAATTCAACGTGCTCAAATGTGACTTGACCTTGTTGACTTTTAGCACAAAAATCGCTTGATTTTTCCCCCCGGATGACTTAACGCACAAACGTAATTACATACTACACAATATAGTTTTCAACTAATTAATATTTTCTATAGGATTTTTGATCATTAGCCATTTGATCTGCACCAAATTAACAATCTCGCTACGGCATCTGAATTAAATCATCAAAATCATTTTTTGTAGTTTATTTACAAAACTTCATAACATTTCGTAATTGAAAGAGGAGACAGTTGTATCAACAGAAGAATTCACATACGAGCTCAAAGTGATGTCCAGAGCTCTCTGATTAAAGAGTACTTTACAAACTTTCTCTAACGTACAACCGTGAAAATAATTCGATTTATTAACAAACTAATTCAATTAACTTTTACATCTGTCCAGCTTGTTGTTGTTGGGTATCTTCCCTTTTTGTTTGTATTTTATAACGAAAAGTGAAGGAACACACACACACACACAAACTAAACCACATTTGAATTACGGTATAAACTATGTTGTGAGTTTGAGCATGAATATAAATTGGATTATAGAATGATGATTCATTCACGTTCTGTAATATTACAAACGAAATTTCCTTTTCATCAATTCTCTGAGCTGAGCATAACTAAATTAAGCTTGTGGGAAGCACAAAAATTGGGAAGTTTATATTTTTCGTGTATTTATTTACGTAACCGTTTGACATATTTATGGTAGCGTTTTTCTCATTTTCCTCTTTTCCCATTTTGTGGGCTATTCGTAAATTATCCATAGAAGCGTGTGTGTGTATGTTTGTAAATCATCAAGAGCGTTATATTTTCCATGACTCGTGTGGGTATTGGGTAAAAAATAATAATGGACGCAGTATGGAAATAAGTTTTTCAGGTAACATGAATAAACGAGAAACAAATTCACACATGAACAAAAAATATGATTAGCTAACTAAAAAATGGAAATGAAAAACGATCTGTCTATTTACCAGATCAGTATGTATATTTTAGAGTAAATAAATAAAGGTAAATATCATGTAATTCTTTTAGAAACTCACTATTTGCACAAATATAATTCATAATTCTTTTCCAAGAAAAAGATCAATTCAGTAAAAAAATATGCTCAATTTTCAAGCCTCTTGATCATTTATTTTTTTCTATATTTACCTATGAAAAATTTGGTTTTTAAACTGATGTATATGTGTAGCGGTTCCCGGAAGGCGGACGGTGAAATATTACACATGCTGTCCAGAACCATACGTCGATGTCACCTTTACAATAATCATTCAGCGTCGCACCTTGTTTTACTTGGTGAATTTGATTGTGCCAGGGATTATGGTGTCGTCAATGACACTTCTAGGTTTTACACTACCCCACGAATGTGGGGAGAAACTTACACTAGGTACTAATATACCTAATTGAATAACATTAATAAGTAATTATTTTCCAAACCTTTATATTAAATCCCATTTCTTTCGTTTTTTAACCTTTAATCATTTTAACACTGTTTTTGTTTTACAAACAAAACTGTTATTGACACTTGAAGAAAAAATTAATGATAAAACGATTGATTTCTTCAAGTTGAAAAAAATAATAAATCTGGAAATATGTGATATGATATTGTAATATCAAATATTTGAAACTATTCAAAGGAACGGAAACTTGCATTATATGATTCTATTAACAAGGTAATGTAATAGTCTAACCTATAATATTTCAATCTAACAGTATAAAACGGTCAACTTTATTCAATTAAAAACATCACCTAATTGAAAACTCGACACTTTATTTTTCTGAGTAAATTTTAACTGCTAAAAAATCACAATTTTAACTTTAAGCACTGCAAATAATATGACAGTTTGTCCACCATTTATGAGCAATGGATCCAAACATACTGCGCGGACAATCTGCACTAATATTTGGTGCCAAAAAAAAATTTATGCAGTATATATGAACTTGTTTTTCAGATTAATGTCATATCAACCGACCAGTTTGAAACTGTTTTAATTTTTCAGACTTCACCTAAACCACATTTGATAAACCAATAATCTTTGCGCTAAAACTTTTAACCTTTTTTATGACTTTTTAATATACAAAATATAACATGTAAATTGTAACCTTTTACGGTATCCCTTCATTTGCTCTCCAATACTCTTCCCTTTTCAGGTGAAATTTTTACCTATCGAATAATTTAAAATCATCGTACATAATTTCATAATTACATAATAGCATAAAATATCATATAATTTAGATAGATTAATTAATTAATTTAAAAACAAGGTCAAGTTATTTCGTAGGGGTTAATAGCTAATAGCTGCTAAGTTAAGCCTAGTATCTTCGAATAGAAATATATAATTAAAAGTAAATTTTAAGTATATCAACTTCAATTAAGTTTAAGAACACTTGACTGACGGTTTTACCAAATGACATTTTGACGCAACTCATTTTCTTGAGTAAAGGTTGCGCAAATGGTGTGCGCAACAAACAAAGTATTGATTTAAAAAATAAACGTTTTGAGATTTATATTTTTTGTGAACATTTTGTACATTGAATATGTATTTACAATTTTTGAGAACCACTTTCAGAGCGGGATCGGAGCTATTGTGAAATATTTAATATGTTGTGTGTTTACAAAATCATTATTTTTAAATTATTTGTGTACTATTTTTGAAAATATTTTTTGCAGGTGTGACAATATTACTTAGTTTAACAGTGTTCTTAAACATGGTCGCGGAAACAATGCCAGCAACTTCAGATGCAGTGCCTTTGCTAGGTAAATATCTTCTTCATCCAAACTATAAACTGTTTTTGTTAATACGGAAAAAATGTAGTTTATATTACACTACAGAATCTATATTTTTGTATAAAAAAAGTCCACTTAACATGATATAATATTCTACGTTGATTTTTACAATATCATAAATATATTCTTATATATCTGTATATAAATATTCAATGTGCGTGATATATATTATCTATCTATATTCTATTCGTGTGTATTTAAAACTTTCGTTGATATTTTTTATTCTTTGTAAATTTCTCAGTAATATTCTTTATAAAATTGAGTAGGATCTTCTTCGTTTATATTTGATAATAATGAGTGTTGCATCAACCAAGTTGCCACGTGACTGTTTAGAAATAGATGCAGTTTCTTAAATGTTTATTTCTTTATGTTTTACTATACTTTTTCATAAATTCTGTGTCTTAATCGTTGCCAGACTTTTTTTCTTTTATGTGAATTTTATTTCAATACAAATTTTAATACACACGAACGGAGAACTAAAATGTTGAAAATAATATATATTGAAAAAATATGGAAGTGGATCTCAACGTGTAAATTTTTTATTTACTTTTTATTTTTCTTCTTATCCACTGAAATGTTTACACCCAGCAGATGCAGTATACCCGTAAACAGTATATTACAACATATATATAAAATGAGAATATATTAATAAGTATAATACACGTATATACACTATTATTATCATAGAAGCAAACTCGCTATAAAAGCAAAAGTTTTATATTTTAGTTAAACGTACATATTATCTTAGTGCCTTAAAAATGAAATCTTTGCATTTTTCGTTAATGCTGCTTTTCTACTACATACTTTATTTTGTATAAAAAAAGCCCAAATACCGAGTTGCTTGAAATATTCTATTTGTAAAGTATTAAGAAATCACAAGAATTTAGTAGGTCGCATAAATGTCCAAAGAAGCAAGAAGCTAAATTCCAAAAAAAACTATAGTTCTTTGTGACTGGTCTCTTGGCAAAAAAAGACTTATATTTTAGAACTTCGGACATAATGTTCAATAGGCAATGGTTTAAATATTCAGGGACAGTTGCATGGAGGAAGAAGATGCATGAATTGGTTACAAAACCTGGCATGGAGACCGTTATCACTTAAGAATGATATTCGAATGAACGTTGTGAACTAAAGACGGTTTTGCATGTAATGTAACCACTGCTTTAATAAAAGGCGTACATGCTTATGCAATAGAACTTCTAAGATTATATTTCAAGCTCTTATTTTTTGTCATTGAAAATTCGAACGATAAATTGAAAGTGTTATATATACTGTTGCTATTTCATGAAGTATGTTAATGTTGAATTTTAACGACATTTGACACACATAGTCTAAATTTTAAAAAAAATGACCGTGTCTGTCAAGTAAAAACTTTCACTTTTACTTTGGAAACAAAATTTCCTGTTAAAGTAAGTACAGAGTGAAAGTAAAGGTGAAAGTTTTTCATAAGTCGGGTCACAACGTAGACTTTTATTTCACTAAGTATTGCTTAAATTGATAAAGTGAGTTAAAAGCCTGCGTTGTGCTCTATGCTCACAAACATTATTGACTGATTAAAATACCGAAATATTTTTCAATTGCCTTTCTGCCTTGAGAGCATTTTCAATTCGATTTTCAATAAAGCTTATTTTAAACATATTTTTTTTATATTTGTGCAAAATATACAATGCCTGCTTAACATGCTTACTGCTTATGATGCTCAAAATTTGAAAGAGTAGGTTGGAAGATCAGGTTAGTTAGAAAGGAAGACACAAATTTAATAGATTAATCCAATTTCCACATACTGATTTTTTTGTATTTGGAAATATAAATCAATTATAGCGTTACTGAAAAACATTCGTTTTTGACAATTTGATTAAAATTTAATGTAAAAGTAATAGGATTCAGATAATAATATTATGGCAGCATCTCCAATGATGTGATGTGAGTCTTTTCCCGTTAACGTCATTCATTAGTTTGGACTGTTCTACTTGTAACCTGTAAGTAAATTCTGCATAAAAAATTTAATCAACTATATAAATGGTTATTACATAATAAGTAGCTCATAAAAATCATCTTAATATGAATTTATATGAAACTTTGGCGATAAATGACATTGCCTATAGTTAAGACTATTAAATTATAATTATTCGTAATTTTCCGGTAGGTTAAGTACCCTTTACCTTAATTTTTCCTTTTTCTTACATGCCTAAATCGCTTATAAAAGTCGATTTTTGCAAGGAAAACTATTTTCCTATTTTTTGAGTTATTTTTGCTAAAAAGGAAAGTACAAAATACCTTTACATTGTAGCTCCTTTAAACCATTTTGAAAAAAAATCTTTTTTCACACAACAACAAGCCACCAATACAAAAAATATTCACCGCAGAAACCTAAACCGTTTTAAGTGTTTTAACCTTGAAAATTGGAGCCAATTTTTTTAACACAATTTTTTTCAGCAGAAACTTGGGATATATATTTATATCTTCATCAAAAAAAATGTCAAATGTATGCAATAATCACGACGTTATGAAGCAAGTTGACCGTTTTATCAAATAGAGCGAATGATATGATGAAAATGAAAGCGTAATTAAAGAAACAGATAAGCACATAAAATGTAAGAACACAAAAAGTTGTTAAAGAAACAAGTATTCAAAAAAATTCATCGACACATTTATATTGGTCGTTTCCCCTTTTTTATTCTTTTGTTATCCATCTTTAGGCAAAATTATAATCATAAAAACAGCATAGCAATTTAAAAGAATATTTGCTAATAAACTGTTTTCTACTTACTTGAAACCTTGTACTACGAACCTTGTGCACACTGGACAAATTCTTCTTTCATCATCGGTAACAATTAAACAAACAATCACAACAACACGCAGGAGTGACCATACTACTGTCTCTCACAGTATTCCACAATTTGGTTGCTGAGACTCTGCCACAAGTTTCGGATGCGTTGCCAGTTTTAGGTATCACACATTTTCCAAATATATTTCCCCACAATTACTTTTAATCGTAACTTGCAATACATTGGCACAATTTCTATTACTCAAACTTAAATTTAAAAAAAATTCGTCAAGTAAATAAATATATTGAATTTAAAAAAAATATGCTGTTATAGCGGCTATATAAACATTAGACCAAAATAAATTACGTATGCACAGACATTACATACGGCACGCGTAAAATATATATTATATTTCTCATGATTCCTTAAATGTTTTGTGCGCTACAATGATTGTGATATTTTTATTTTTAGTACAAATCAAGTAGCTTTAACCCATTTCAACAGAATATTTAAAGAAGCGCCAATTTTTGAACAATGAAAAAGTAACGATTTACGTTTTTGTCCTGGTTGACATTTTAAACTGAATCCCTTTCACTTAAAAAGCTTGCAAGTTTTGTAAAATGAAAAAGTAAAGTTTTATTTCAAGAGTAAAGATGACTTTAAAACTTACTGAATTAAAAGTTCTATGCATTGGCAGAGCAATACATAGAACCGCTGATTTTGCTTCTTTGGCAACGATTTCCATCTCCACAGACTAAATTGGTGGTAAATTGGTATGGAAAGTGGTACACGTACACGGAACAGTTAAACAATTACTTTTTGTCTCGGGATTTGCAAAACTTGCAAAGTGTATATTAGGGCAAATCACGAGACAAAATAATTGTTAATCTGTTCCAATTTATTTATGATGAAATTTATCTGTACAGAATGTCAGTTTATATTTCCAAATCGGTAAGTTTCAAAAGTCATTTTTAATAATTGATAAATTTATAAAATGCCATTATAAAATTCATAGTATGCATATCCGCTAAACGTCTGTATATATTCACAATCACTGCCTAAATACGCACACAATAATGTAAAGATTATTGGTTTTGATTTTCCAATGAAAAAATATTTTGGCCTGAAATACAGTATGTCAGAACTCCTCCCAAGTTTCTGCATTTTCAGTATATTTGGCAACACACACAAAATAGACCAATGGAATATATTTTCACATTACTATACAATCTAGTATTTATCACAAAAAAGGCGCACAGCTCAGAGTGCTAATTAGCTTTGGGCGAAATTTTGTTACCATCAACAAATCACATTTAAAATACTGTACAGTTTTGCATATATATTTTTACATCCAGTGTGCACTTACAGGGGACAATATAATTTTGACATGAATTGTTTTTTTTAAAGAAAATTTCATGGAACTGAATACACCAATCTTTTGGTAGAAAGGTTCCAGCAGCGCTCTGAAATCAAATTCAAATTCCCGAACAAATTTTTTTTTGAAACTGTAGAAATTACACTGTATCCTTACACCTCTATCATTGATGATACTTGTAATATCCATCATATGCTTCACTTTATACTATATATATTGCCTTACTTTTATTCCTGTGTTATATTTCTACATTGTATTTTGTAAGTAAATACTTAACATAATGGTTATATTATCATAATTACTTTATATTTATATTACAATTGTGGTATGAAGTATCAACTATTAATGGTAAATCATTATCACTATATATTATGCGTGTGTTCTTGATTGATTTATCTTTTTAGAAGGAAAAAAAAAGATTTTAAAAAATATGTAAGTAAATATTAAAATTGAATATTGTCACCAGATACTTGGTAAGTGTGCAATTAAGAAAAGATATTTTAAAATTTATAAAAAAAATTTAGGATAATTTTTTTTCTAAAAATTTCCTTCCAAAACAATATTCGTACCCTTTGGATTACAAGTACTGGTTGGTATATACGTTGTTTATCTGCTTCAATTGATTTTCCCGTAATTCCCCCCAAATAAACCTTCATTTAAGTTTTTAATTTTTTTTAAACTATAAATTTACTTGTCGTATAAATAGGCAATCCGAAAATATAGTGACTTTTTGTCATGTTGCGCGCACTCGTTCATTTTTTTCTGTGGCGGCTGCAATGCAGCAAATGCTCAGTAAATTTTCTGAATTTTCTGCTATTCATATAATTATCCCAGCTTTACTATATTTTCATTTTTGCATTTATCAAATTTAAAAAAAGGAAAAGTTGGCTCCAATGTGTTAATCGTATTCAAATATTTTTTTTCCATTGAGTTGTGTGAGATCAGATAATCTTTTTTGCTTTAAAAAATACTATTTTTGGTGATCAACTTTTAACAAAACAATTTTTTCTACTAATTTTTGATGGGTTTTTGAAAAATTGATTGAAAACCTACATATATTTTTGACATGATGAACAAAATCAATCAATGTGATATTTTAAATGTTTCTCTACTACTGTATTTTTAACACCGTCATCATATATGGTGCTCTGCTGATGATGATGTTTGGGACAACATGGAAGAAGGACAGCTACCTTTGTTCTCACACCCTTTCGCGGCTACACTGGATTCTAATTACCCAATCGGTTTTGTATCCAAATATATATTTTTTTCAAACACAAACGAAATCATAAAAAAAACTTATAAACTAAAAAATTTTAATCGGATATTTTTTACAAAAAAATATATAACCTAAACCAACTAATTTTTGAAGTGAACAATTTTTTGACGTGTTGTGAGTTAACTTATAATTGAAATAACCTCATTGCGCTTTTCCTCATTTTTCTTTCTACTAATCTCATATTATTCTTCGTAATGATTACTAGAAATATAAAAAAGAATACAACTTTATTTTTTATAATTCTTTCCCGTTGTCATTTGCCATTTATATTGATATTATTCAATTCCACACAGTCGCTGTTGATGTGTAAGATGACGTAGAGGAGAATATTTTTTTTACTAATCCGAAAAACAAAAAAAAATGATAAAAATGTATTATTATCTTTGGCGCATGACTATATAATTTGGAGAAGCACATACTAGTTCGGAATCTTAGGACTGTCAAAAGTAAAACTTGCTAATATATTTCCATCTTAACTGGTTATTTTTTTGAGACAACTTTGGTGTCAGCTCTTCTGATTGCGCGAGAGAAAAAGATGGATTGAATTGATTATTATAATTATATTCTATACAAGACTTGAAGTTTGCAGTACTGATTTTTATTTATTTTTTCTCTAATATGTACCGCTGTTGTGTCATTGTTGTCATGTCATGGGGTTCAGTCACGTGCCTGCGATGTTTGATTCCGTTATAATATATAATTGTCAAGAGATTGTCATTTTACTCTAAATGTACATATTATTTTCGGCATGTGATAATATTTAAAAAACAAAATGTTTAATGCTGTGGAATGGCTTTTATAATCATTATAACGTATTTTAAAGCATGAGTGTATGTTTAAGATTTAATAATTTATTGAGAATGTGTATGACAAATTTTTAGATTATTTCAATTCTTCTCAGCTTTTCAGCTTTTTCCCTCCTGCATGTTTTACAACAAAAAAATGAAATAAAAGTTTTGTATCGAAAGAAAGTATTTTACGGAAATAAACTCGAATTAATTTACGATACAATAAAACTCTTGCATGGCATGGGTGAATCCTTCAAAATAAAATTTCAACATTTGAATGAGTGAATGTTATACACAGAGGGAAAACGTGTATCCTGCATGTACAAAAAACCTAACGATACAAATATTTCTCTTTTTTTACTTTTCTCTTTCATTTTGGTTTTTTGTCCTGACATTTTTTATGCATCTCTGCTTTCAAACGGCATAATATTATACTACGCATGATAATGAGAACTTGGCTGATGATTGTTTGGCTTTACTGGAAAGGCTTCTCCCTTGCGAATCTTATCATGGAATTATTAACCTGTGGAGAGATGTTCTCTCAAAGACAAACCAAATTCTTATCATTTTTTTTATTAAAATTCTCCAAACAATTATTTAGCAAAAAAAAGTTTTTGTTTTATAGGTATTCCCCTAACTCCATACTAATTCTTCATTTATTTATCTATTTTTTCTCTGTGTGTGACTGTGTGAGAAATGATTTGAATTGAAATCTGTGTGGAAGTGTGAATGAGATTTTTATTTCTTCTCGAAATTCAAAAGAGAATACAAAATCCCTACACGTTTTTTTTCTCGCTTTTCATACTTCTAATGTTTGCCATTTATATAAACTATGTAATTTGTTCTTCCAATAAAATAATTTTTTTGGGTTTCCTCTTGGGTAAAATGTGTAAAATTGTTCTTATATAAGCATATAATATAAATGTTATGTGATAACGATGTGAGTGTGTGTAATTTTTTGTGCCTTTTTGTTGTGTGTGTTATCGTTGTTGTTATTGTTGGTGTTACTAATTCTCTCGTAAATTGTTATGGTTACTATTGTTAGCCAACACTGAAGATAAAAATATGACAATTTTATTCATTCCGTGTTTTTTTTGTTCTCTTTTCCCCGTTGTTCCTTTGGCACAGGTACATACTTCAATTGTATCATGTTCATGGTAGCCTCCTCCGTGGTCTCAACGATTTTAATCTTGAATTATCATCATCGCTCGGCCGACACTCATGAGATGTCCAATTGGGTAAGCAGTCACAGAGAATTTTTGTGCCAAAAAATTACTAAAGTAAACCAAATGAGCATAAAATATATATGTCCAGAATCCCTTCCCTAAGCGACATGGTCTACTTATGGATTATTTTAAGTTGTTTGCCATTCCCCCCCCCCAAAAAAAAAGAAGAGAATTTGTGTCCATTTAATTTAATAATTTTTAAAGGTCCGGGATTATAATTATCAATTTATTTTTTTCCTCCTAATTTCAGATTCGAGTGGTGTTTTTGCAATGGCTTCCATGGTTTCTCAGAATGAGTCGTCCCGGTGATAAAATCACGTTAAAGACGATGGCAGCTACTGCCAAAATGCGGGATCAGATTCGAGAGATCGAATTAAAAGAGCGATCTTCCAAAAGTCTGCTAGCCAACGTCCTTGGTAAGGAAGAAATAACATTCATTAAGACGTTTTTCTTCTATCTAGAGCTAAAACTCAAAAGGATAAGTATTTGCTCACTGGGAAAATTCGTAGAAAACGGCTATATATTTTCGTTACGTAAAGCCCTCATCTCTTGTGTTTTTATTCATTTTTATGCATATACATCCATCTATAAATATATATCCATGTATATATTTTCTAAATACATCATAATAATACTACTTTAAGATTATCCCCAGATAAAAATGGGACATGTGCCAAAATAGAGAGTGAAAGTAGAATAGATGATGGCAAAAAAAAAACTCTCCTTCCTACGCTAAACGTGCAGATACACTACTGTACATATCTTTATTGTTGTTCATCTCCATACAGACTGTCCAATAAATCTACACTAAATCCAATTTCGATTCCTTCTCCTCTGCCTTGGTATTATTTTTCATTGTGTAGTCTAAATAGAGGAAAAGGGGAAATAAAGAGAAAGTAGGAGTGAGTGAGCAATAGCTTAAATAATACTGGTATGCATGATACATAATAGTATTATCCGGATTTTGTAAAAGTAAAGCAGAAAGAGAGAGAGAGAGAAAGGAAGAAGCAGAATTTAAGCTGATGGTGGTGACGACGACGACGACGACGGTGGAAGCGGACAAAAGCATGTCTTTTTTACCCGTCATGCATAGTACTACACAGAGAACACAGACAACTTGACTTTCACTTGTACGCTGTTGTGTGTGGTGTGTTATGTGTAGACGGGTAGAGTGAAAGCATGCTTTCTTGAAGTTTTTCCCATTCATGCTTTCTCTCTCCTTTCTCGCTTCTCTTTTTCCCCATTCTTTATGCCATAAGAAATCAAGAGCGATTCTGTTCCATGTTTATGTTCCTGATTTTGACGACAAAGCGAAGAGATAGACTATGATATTTAGTTCACACAAAGGAAAAGTGCGGCATGATCGGAAGTGTGATGATGACACAGTTTTTCAGATAGCAAAAAAATGATTGTTTATTACGATAAGTATTTTTCCTGTCAGTCTCTCTCTCTACCCCTCCAGGGATGTTCATATTATTGCATAGCATAGACGATTTTTAATGAATGAAAATTTATTTATCCTTTTGATTCTTAAACATTATAATATTTTACAAAAATAAAACTTTTCGTCTTTTCTGTTTGTTTTTGTGTACAATTTTTGTTCGAAAAATAGATATGGACGATGACTTCAGACCCGCAACGTTACGTACACCGCACTCGACACCTGGGTGGCGAATTGGTGGCTCACATGAGGATCCTATAGCAGCGACAGTGAGCCATCACCCTTGTCTTGGTGCTCATCGGGAACTTTCGCTCATCCTGAAGGAGCTTCGAATGATCACGGACAAGATCCGGAAGGACGACGAGGCCGCAGACATCACGAACGAGTGGAAGTTTGCCGCTATGGTCGTCGATAGGCTCTGTCTCATTGTTTTCACTCTGTTCACCATCATCGCCACCGTGGCTGTGCTTGCCTCTGCTCCTCAGGTCTTCGTCCCTTGATTCTCACTCAATCTGCTAACCACAATCTTTTTTAAAATACAAAACAAAAAAATTCTCTCATGATCATCTTTTAACTCCCACCCATATATATATATAAAAAAAATCTCACCCATACTATTTAAAAAAATATATATACCCATATATATTTAAAAAATATAAAAAAATATATACATCTACTTCATCTGATATTACTACTACTACTACCACTACTACTTATCTACTACCCTCCCAAAAAAAATCAGATCACATGAAAAAAAATAACGACTAAAAATATTAGATGAATGAAAACCATACCATTTCTCTTTTTAAAAAAAATTATAAATACAAAAAATTAACCCTTTTTCTCTTCAAAAAAATCTTCAACTTGACACTTTCTACTTGTTCTTCCTTCATCTTCTATGACTACTGATACTACTACCACTACTACTTCTACTACTGATACTACTACTTATATTCTAGTTCAATTTTTTCAGAAAAAAAACCAACATAAAAAAATCAAATCACAAAATATTTCCAAAAAAATATATCCCATTAACATCAACAACATCTGATATTCAGAAATCATTTCAAAACCAAAATCAAATCAGAAATCAAAATCATTCATCATTTTTTCAAAACATGCTATCAAAAAAATATAACATCAACAAAAAAAATCAATCAATCATTCTTTCAATCAATGAAATTGATCGTTTGAATGAATGAATGCGTCAATGTATATTCTCTTATCGTCTTACAGCCGTTGCTGTCATGAGAAAGTAAACAAGTGGTCAACATCATCCTTGTCATCTGTTTCAACTTGGTCTACGTCTACTTTTTCAACTTGTTCACCACTCACATCAAAAGGATCTCCAAAACCGCAACATTGACAACGGTAACAACATCATCGTCAATATTTTTACCATCGGAAAAGGATACTGTAAAGGATTTAAAGGACATCATTTAAATGAAACAGCAAAGCAAAAAAATCATCCAACTAAAAAATTTGCAATGAACTCCAAAAATGAACAATCGGATCCTCAAAATAATGAACAGTTAAAAAATCATCACCAACTTACGACGTTTGACAAAGTTTTAAAATCTTTTAAAAGCAGAGAGCAATCAAAAAAAGAATTAAAACAAAAAGGCAGAGAAGATAGAAGCTTGGAATTTATAAAGTATAACATAATTTAAAATCATCAACAACTCAACAATGTATAAAATGTTTTTAATTCACTTTACACAACAATCATTATATCCTTCTTATATGAATTTATTCTCCTTCGTCATTTAATTATACACTTGAAACAAACTTGGTTATCTTCCTTCTCATCGTTCTCGCAAAAAAATATCGGTTCCAGAAAAAAAATGAACAAAAAATCAAATAAAAAAATATTACAAACTTTCTATTTAATTATCAATTCAATACACAAAAAAAGTAACTCAAGTCGAAAACAATCTCACTGATGAAAAAAATATTTATTTGTTCTACTGTATCTCATCTCATCTCTCTCTCTCTCTCTTGGGAAAAGACTCGTCGATAAGACTTTTTTTCACAAAGCAATTTTTTATTACTCTCTATCTCTGCTCTCTTTGTCTACTTGATCATCTTTATCTACTCTTTTTTAGTAAACAAAGTATGTACTATATATACTTATACTAAAAAGAAAATCATCAGCAGCATCAATTTTAAAGAAATGAACAGTCTCAGTTTCAACTAATTTAAAAATCGTCAAGTGTATCATAATTTTCAACTGTTATTTTCGTCGTCGTCATAAAAAAACTTTTTACAATACATTATGAGATATTATATAAAAGCTATGAAGAAAAAAAACTAATTAAGAAACTATAAATAAATTATATTACGTATATAATCATCTCTTCTACTATTATACTTCACATGCAACACTGTTTTAAGAAGACAAAAAAAACGGAAAAACAACTTTTTTATACGAAGAAAACCCTTTACCTGCAAAAAGATAAAAGTCAAAAAAGTCTCACAGGATAACAAGTGTAATATGTAAATATATACATTACATACAGGCCAAGTTGTTATATCTTCAAGAAAAAAATATACCTTCTGCTCTACTATACTATATACTATTCTACTTTCTCGCACTATTTTACAAAAAAAAGTCATAATCATCAGGAGAAAAAAAATATTGCATAAAAAATGTATACTTTCATTTTTAATCAAATGGTCGTGATTTTCTACTGAACCCCTAAAGAAACCTGACACCTTCTTTACCAAAATAAAAAGAGTTGATTCTTCTCGCCCACAAACCCATGCCCTAAAATAAACCCAACCATTATGGAAAATAAAAACCAGCAACATCATATTTTCTAGTTTTTACAATTTAAAAAGCAACTTTTAAAAAAATAGCTACTCAACTACATCCATTTAAATTACAAGAAAAAAAACGAAAAAATAAGGATATATCACTTCACTACTTTAAACTAAAATTAAACTGTAATTGCGTAATTATTGCGAAAAAAATATGTAACATGATTGATCCAAAGACGAATGACGAAAAATGCTTTTTTGAAATCATCCAAAACAACAAAACATGACAAGACAACACAAAATAGACAACGAAATTTTTAAAGTAAAAAAAATTCCTATACACGCCCATAATGATGGAAAAGGAGAAAAATTCTGCTGGATTTGCGATTCCTGTCCTGTGACAAAAAAAATAATGCAAAGATACTGTTCAGTATTGTACTTAAAATGCACCCAACGTTCTAAGCACAGCAGCTGCTAAATTACAACCATCACCAACGACCAAGTGCTTTTTTTGTCGCTGCGCTTTTACTTGCTTTCTCCGGCTAAAAAGGCAACCAAAAAAGAAACATCATGCCATACCATGCCACTGCAATGCAACATCTATGTTTCTTCATGGATTTATACATCATCCCATTATCCAACGGCAACCAAGTAACGGCGACGTGTGCGTGTGGGCAATGTGGTACTTTTTTTTACTCACCAGCTTCGGAGCGATCCAATCAGCGAAATTAGCTTTTTTCTCGCCAAATTTCAAAATATGAATTATCCAATCAAATCAACTTATCGCTTCACTATCAACAAATCAAATAAAAGTACACACATCTCTGTTCCATCACCACCGCCACCGTTGTTGCTGGACATGTTTTTTTTGCACAACGACTGTTACCGTTACAACGGTTATGATGCCACTGCTGCTGCTGATCTTCCATCTTCTGGATTGTTATCATCATTATGATTATTATTATAGTAAACGTGCTTTCTCTTTTGATCCCATCCACCTATATCATTACCACAGCATCTCTGTCTCTCAGACACTATTTTCTCCTTTTCTACAAATTTTTATGGAGAAAAAAATCTTATTTTTTGGAGGGATATATCTCTACCAGTTATACACACAAAACAAACACAATGAATGTTCTCTGCCATAATAATCTTCCTATTCTTTGGAGGGTTTAGGGAGGAAAATGTGCCTACTTTCTTCTCCTCTCTCTGTATCCCTTCATACTTTTTTTGACGTGTTTGTTTTGTTGAGAGTGTTGTTCAGTGTTGTGCGAAGTGAAAGTACAATTGCTTTTTATTGCAATGATGATGATGACGATGAGAACGACGACGAATACGACAATGTTACTACTAGTACCAATGCTGCTTTGCTTCCAACAAACCCAAATGGATTATCTTTGCAAAGAAAAAAAACACCCGAGAAAGTATACAAGCAAAAGGAGAATAAAAAAATATACAGACAAAGTTTTTTTTGTGGCTCAAGCTCAAGTAAAAAAGGAGGGCGGAAATGTCTCTCTCACGACCATACATACATAATATGTAATACTGTTATGATTATAAAAAAAAAGAAAATGCCGCGCCTTATGTATCTAAACAAGAACTTATGGAAGGATTCATCTTTTATTTCTGCTATTATTATTGCCACTCTGGTTTGTCCAACGACGACTCAAAGGAGGATACAACAAGAAAGTTTTTTCTCTTTTCTATCATCATGATCATCATTGCCATCGCATCGCCAACATGATCATCATGATGATCGCATCTATCGTAGTGATGAGAACAGCAATATCATCATCGCATCGTCGTCAGTATAAAACATGAAGCATTTGCCATCATCTTCTTCTTTTTTGGAGTGTGATCTGGAAGAAAGAAAATAGATGACGATGATGGAACAATTGAAGCAGGATAAAAGTGGCCAAGTTCCAATCTGACCTTCCACTCATTTTATCTCTTTGCTCTGCTCCAGAAAATACATTTATTCTTCTCATCCCTCCATATCGTCTGCTTTGCTTTCTTCGTTCCTTCTGCTGCAATCAAATCAAATAAATTCTTTACAATCAACACACTTACAAGAAACAAGTAGCAGAGTAACAAAAAAAATCATATCCTTAGCGTCATGGATTATTACTGTGCTTTGCTCCCCATCTCTATCCTTCTTTCTTGGAGCTGATCATATTCCAAACAGGAAGGTTGAAAAAAAACATGTCCAATTCAAGAGTTTCAGCTTGATCTATTATTTGCTATCTTCTTCAAATAACAAACAACACAACATAATTCTCACCATCTTACAATTTCTTATCACATCACCCACGCAGTAAAATAAACCATGTACAAAAAAGGATACTACTACGTACAGGACAGGACACGACGACTCAAATCTCATCTCAAAGGACCAAATATGTTTATATATGTATTATTATACAACGATGACGACGGCTAGCTTCTACTACTACCCTACCATCATGTATTATTTGTTGGCACAACGATCCGTCAAACAATCAATGGTAATCTTGCAAAGAATCAGAAGAAGAAAAAAAATAACATGGATAGAAAAAACAGCAATAATCCTGGGAAATGGAGAAAAAATGGAAAGGTGGCATTATTTTCACTTGTACTCCATCACCATAATCATTTGGTTTTTTGGGTCGTCACAGTAGTCGCCGTCACCATCCATGCCACCATACAACCAACCATACACCATCTTATCATCCTCATTCTCTCTCTCTCTCTAGCTCAATAGCAATTCCCTGCATGCTCAATATAAATATACATGTATATACACAGCATAGAGCAAGATATAATATTTTGTATCTTCAAATCCAGCAGCAAAAAGAGAAGAAGACAGTGAAAGTACAGTGTAATAAGTCCGGATGGATTTCACTGGGATCTTCTTCCTCTCCAGCAACCAACACACTCATTGGTATCCACGGAATGTCGCCTCCATTTATACTCTACTCCACACAAGAGAGCGAGATAGCAATATTATACATGTACTCATTCTCAGCCTGCCATGATCATAATATGTATCTATATATTTGTACATACATATAAATATTATACACATCTTTTCTACTTTCTCCGTCGTCGCCGAATGAAACTCCTTTGGAATTTCGTTTCGTATTTTTTTTCTCTCCACTCTCTATCTCTTTCTCTCTGACAAAATGGAGCTTTTGTTATTGCTACGCGACACATAACACCAACGAACAAGCGTAAACGTAACGTACTGAAATAGGTACACAACCCATCCAACAGAAGAAGACGGAGCACAAAAGCACTCAAAATGGTTCGCTTGGTACAATTACAGCAGCATCACAAGAAGAAAAAAAATGGAAGAGGAGACATTAAGGCAGTGAAACTAACTCATAGACACACACACATGTACACACGAAGAAAAAAGGGCTTCTTCACAGCTTTCGCTTAAAACTGAAACATCTACAAATACGAAAGGAACAAGAACGGATTCTAGACCTGGGAAAGGGTTCCTCCTGGACTTGGATTCTCTGGTTGGTGGTAGTGGAGGACTCCACTCTCATCGTCGTTGCCATTGCATGCATTATTCATGGATGGAGAAAGCAAGAAGAAACAGAGAATAAGAATAAGAGTCTACAACAGCAGCCGTTAGTAGCAGAGAGAAAGGAAAAGATATCTATCTCTTTTTTTCTACTGCTGCCTATTTTAGAAAAGGAATGAATATATTTTTTTCTCCGACGGCGGAAGAAGGAGATCTTTAAAAATGTTACCACCACACCATACCCACCCTATTGCATGACTATGACTACATGACAATGATATCCCATACATACAACATGGCTTGTCATGGCTTGCTGTTGGTTTTGGGGGAACACAGATGTATTCAAGGAAAGGACAAGGAGAAAGGACTACACCGGAATAAAATGGCCATTTGGGGCTCTCCAACAGCAGCAGAAGAAGGAAAAGAAGAACCAGAACGAAAGAGAAAAAAAGAAAATGACAGAATTTTCTTCTTTGTCCCATTCCACTAGGAAAGGAAATAATAATACCCAAGTCTATTGTTTAAATTCGAGGATTGTGCCATGCATGCATGCCAGGCCACATACATAGTTTGACAGGTTTTTTGTCACTTGGATCCTCTTTCTGTCTCCTGAAGAAGAAGAAATGGGATAAATGTGATGTGCTCAGAATAATTTTCTCGGAACAGCACCACCACCACCACCAACTCCACTACTATCAAGCCCAAGAAAATATTGAATGGAGAAAGAAAAGCATGTCATGTCAAAGTCATAGTCGTGTTATCCCCGTCTATTTTTGGTCACCTTCTCCAAAATGCCAAAATATGTCACAGCTGAACTCTCTCCATGAGAAGCTATCGAGTGTGTGTATGTGTGTCTCTCGGAGAAAGCTGCTTGGAAGAGAAAGCGCGAAAGTTATGTCGTTGCTGCTCTACTCTACTCTGACTGCCTGTCTGTCTGGTTGTGTGTGTATCCATTTTTTTCTCGATATCCGTATCCGCTGGCTCCACAACCATCATCCTATATCGTCACTGTCATTGTCATCATTCTTATATTGCACGGCGTCTCCAAAAAGTGGCAGCCTAATTAAGATTGTATAGCTATAAGTCTTAACAAAAGCATTGCAGTTTTCAGGAATCCCAACATCTTCCCAGAGACTAGACTGACATGATGATATGCTGGTGGTATCCTATCACACATCCCTAAAAAAGGGTGTCCATGGATACTTTCACCATCTTACATATATACCTAACGTATATTTGTATGTTATTTCCAAACCAGAGTAAGCCAGAATACCACAGAGAGGGCGTCATTTTAAAGGAGAAAAGGTGAGCAAGAAATCTTTTTCAAGATGACTTCAAGTTTTATTTTTTCTTGAATATTTTCTTTTATATGTAAAAATATAAATATATATATCCAGTTGGAGAATATACATACGTTTTTTCTTCTTACTCTTCTTCTTCTCTGTGTGTATATCATTTTAGTTTACATTCTTGTCATTTTTATGCTTTGTTTTTTTGTTATTTTTAAAAAACAATTAATTTTTTAGGTGTTGAAATGGCCATTTATTTCTGTGGGAATGCGCGCGGACATGTTACATAAAAATGATTGAAGCCATTTGTTGTTATTATTATTAATCATTGGCTATACTTATAATTATCCAGTTATATAAATGTACAATGTTGTTTCTCACATATATTTTGCATGATTGATTGATGATTGTTGAAATTTTTAGTTGTTGCGTCTTTTAAATGTTTGGTGCATTGCCGTAAAACTACTAACAATGGCCTGGGTATGTGATAATTTCTTGTAGTTTTTTCGTAACTTATAACAATAAATTGATTTTTAGTTTTATAGACCTGGTCAGTATTAAAAGTTTTACGGAAACTCGCCTTTTATGACAAAAAAACAAAAAAATTGATTATGATGATTGTATTTTATTTTGTTACAAAACAAGTTTTCTTTCTTATTCTGATTGTGATTGCAAGTTTCTTCTTCTCTCTGTCTGTGTGTCATGTGATGGTTGATTTTCCCCTCGTTTTATTCTGCTACGCTACCAAAAAACACAAAAAAATATCTAAACAGTGAATGTGAGTGAAAGAGAGAGAGAAAGCAGACATGCAGAAAAAATTCTAGGGAACGTTGCAAGTACTACACACTTTCTTTACTTATCTATTTACATATATTATTATTCTGTAATATCGCATGTATATATCTATATATCATTTTCAATATAAATTCTCTATTCATTCAAACTATGTTGTATACATTTTTGTTCCTTTACTCAAAAAAAACAAAGTCCTACTTAAATGAGAATTCCTATTTAAATCCAATAATACTTGCTTATGTGGCAGATTTGTCTGTGGAAATAATCATCACATAACTTTGGGTGCTTACGTTTCTATTTTTACGCCCAATTTAAAGCCTTTTTGATAATATGTAATTAGGAATTCTCATTTAAAACACAATCTTTTCAACTATTCTTCACGCTTATTGTATTTCCTCTTGTCTGTGATGATGATGATGACGATCAACTGTCATCAAAAAAATTATTGCTGGTGTGAATAATAATCTTCTGTCTCTTTCCATTTTTTTCTCTCTATTTTTTCTCTCCATCAACTTTTACTTTGCTCAAGTTGTCATGTCAGTCCCTCAAACCGGAAGGTGCAATGCTTTATCATACAACCATCAGTTGACAAAGACGAACAACATGGAAGTGGGATGACTTGTGATTCTACCAGAATGCAGCATGTACAGTCACAACCGGAAACTGAAGTATAATCCACTGGATTCCTGGGAAAGGGCAATCAAAGGGATGTAGGTCATCCTTCAACTCAACCATCTCTGGAGTTACAACAATGGCTACAACCAAATATATTGGCTGACTACCAACAAACATAACAAACTGTGTGTCCTGTTCCACTTCCCGTGAAACTATTCATAAAAAAAATAATATCACCTGACTTGCGAATTACTAAAAAGTGCTTTTCAACCAAAAAGAAATAATACTAATGTTCGATTTAGTGTCAAGTCACCACATGACAAAAAGCAGCTACAAAAATAAAAACCTTTTAAAATATTTTGTATGGAATTAGGACGTTGAGCATCTTTCACTTCTTTCACTCGCTTTTGACTTGATTGACATTGACAGTATCAGCCATACCGGATTTTGGATTTTTTTTTGTTTCGTTAAAAGTTAAAGTGTCAAAGTTTTTAAGTGGTGACTTTCCAGCTTGCAAACGTAATGCGTGTCAGTTTTATGACAATGAAAATCCGGTTGAGTTTCCAGTTTTTTATGTGACAAGAAATATGATTTTATATCGTTGAGTTGGAACTCATGTGTGGAGATGAATATGAAATGTTGAATTGAATGATGGAAGCAGTGCTCATACATGGACAATGGGATAATATCGTTTGGTAGAATATCTCATGGGAATCCTTGGATAACATCAAAGACTCAAGCACACACATTCAAAATCTAGAGAATCCAGATACTCTAAAAAGTTGGGGAAAGCGATGATGATGTGATTTTCTTGAGTTGTATGGAAAAAAGGTGAAAAGTGATTCGTGGAGAAAGCAACTCTTATCGGGAAACAACTCGGCAGCAATTTGTCCAATTTTCTTCCGCCATCCACCACCACCACCACACCACCAGAATGAAATGCATGACAGCAAGGTGTTGTAAATAGTTAAGAGGTGAATATAATCCGACACGCAAAAGTATAAAAGGCAACATGAAGAATGATTTACTTGATATACATATTTAAGAATATTGAAAAGCAAAAGTTTTAAAAAGAAATGAGGAAAAAGTTATGGGAAACTCAAAAGAAAGGTTTGTACTAAGAATAATAATATAAAAATGCATACAATATTTTAAGGAGACATTGTTCTGCATCCAACAGTAATAAAAAACAAGTTTAATTAATTCCTACAATTATCATATTTATTACGGTTTAAAAAAATGAAGAAGACGGAAATAAAATTGTCAATTTATGCGCACACACATAAACACACTCAATATAAAGAAGCAGCATACATTTATACCTTGTTTAGTTTTTCTTTCTTGTGAAATGAAGAGAAAAAAATCAAAAACTGGATATTATGATAAATAGATGTAGTAAGCAACAGAATACCTTTTACGTATATAGATTTTACAACAAAAAAGATGCATTATTACAAGAAAAAAAATTTACAAGCGAAATGGATGACAAAAAAATATGAAATGAATTTGAAAGAAAATGTTGCTTTAGATGATCAAGATTTATGGAAAAAAAAGTCGTCGTCATAACGAATTTCATTTTTAATCAAAAAAATATATCTTAATAAAAATATGTGGAGATGATAGAATTAAAATAAGCCATCATGGTATATAAGGCAAATGGTTCCAAATTTTAATAATTTTTCCGTTTCCTCTTCTATGAATAGTAGAAGAGAAAAAAATAGGATACATTTTCTTAAAAAATGAATAGAAAAGAAAACACAATGAATAAATACACAATTTTACAGTATAAAAAAATTGTTACGTTACAATTATTATAAAAATATCTCGATATTGTATACACATACACAAGGATATTTGCTCAGCATTGTCGCAACACATTTTCAAGAAAAAAACTATAAAACATAAAGATAATGAATACTTTATTTTAATGAAGAAATAAATAGTTTAAGATTTACAACTACAATATAGAGAGAAATCAAAGCAGCCGTAGTATCAAAGTTTATGATTATTATATTCCTTTAAAAACAAAAATATTTAGAAAATCTTTTAAGTTTTGTCATCGATCATACATCATCGCTCGTCTTTAAAAAAAAGTCAAACCAAATCTTTTAAACAAAATAAAAAGTCATAAATGAATGGTTATTATGACTTCCCTGTTCTCTTTTTTATATAAAAAAACTTAAACATCATCATTATCTGGCTAAAAAAAACTCAACAGGTATAGTCAATTAAATCAATCAAGTTTATCATTTTGATTGAAATGATAAAAAAATCGTTAAGAATTTTTCGCATACATACATAGGAACGTGTGTACCTTTAGGAATTACATTGAAAAAAGGCGTTGTTTACGAGTTATTAAATTACGATAGTCAAATCAAAACTAGATTATCTTTTGTAAATAATTTCTTTTTGAGAAAGAAAAAAACAAAAAGACCATAACAGTTTAATATAAGTGTATTTGGTCCCTGTATAGGATGAATGATAAGTAAAATTATGATTCGTAATATTTAAAAAGGTTAAATTCTCAATTCTTTCTTAAGTTACTTTCTCTCTCTCTATTTCTCTTAATTGGTCTGGTGCTATCAAGAACAAATAGAAAATGATCTGTAGTAAAGTTTTGGTTCTAGAATGTAGTTAAAAGGAAATTTAAGATATTTAAGAATTTGTTGTCGATTCACGACAGCGTTGACGTTTCGTGTTGCCAAAAGTATTACAATGGATGTAAATAGTCGAAAAATTCATAAGATAGGATTATATAACCAAAAGTAACAAACAAAATCTGCCAAAAAATTTATCTCAAGTCTATAAGCTCTCAAAAAATGCCATCTTATTTCTCAACTCTTTTCCTCTGATAAACCGAAAATTATTATAGTGCAGTCATAAAACTACTTTTTCTTCCAAACATTCCAGCTTAGGATATTACCTTAAATTGCGTCTGTATTGTCGTCGTGATCATCATCGCTATTGGATTTTTATCTCATGAAAGAAAAAAAACCTCTTTTTTCCTTGTATCGTTATCACTCTATCCTTTTTGATACATTTTACACTTTTGAAAAAAAAATTAATAAATAAGCAAACTTGTCCATCATCTTTGTAAACCGTTCTTTGGGGTCCGAAGAGAAGTCATTTTTCTCATAAACATGAATACACAGGGTATCCACAACTTTGTTTAGAGTGACAGATTTTTACAAAAGTTTTTTTTCTTCTCTAATCCTCTGTATTACTTTCTGGTTGCGAATGAAATGGAGAAATAAATGAAGAATTTTGTAAGTAAAATGAAGTGGAATTTTTGAGAATTTTAGAAAAACGTTGGAAACTTTTTACTACTAAAAAATGAGTACTGTAGTCAAGTGTAACCCTGCCTGTAAACCGATTAGTTTCCATTGCGATGATGAAAAGATGACAATAATCACTATACCCTGAGCTATTTCAATGTTATAATCCATTTCAGACAAAAACCTTTCAAATAATATTACTCAGACCCTTTAGCATGAATGAATCTTATTCTTGTTGAATTGCATTTCTTCAACATTTTTTGATCAATATTTTTTTTTGTATTTTGTACCTTACGTATAATACCTATGTGTATATTTATAAAGTTAGCTGTATTGAAATAATAGGTAGCAGTACAGATCCTAAGTACTTTGGATACTTTATAGAGTAGCTTATGAAAAAAGAAAGTTTTCAGCGGGTCTGAACTTTTCGTGGAAAAAAATACTGTTTCATAACGAGTTTCATTGTCTGTATGTTTCTAAAGATGAACATTTCATTTCTCTTTTGGCTGATCAACTTTTAGGTGTAATACTAATTAGGATAGTCATCTTCATGTGTGTAGGGTGTGGTCCGTTATCAGGTTAGTGTCCTTTTTCTTCACCGTCATTATGGCAATATGAAAAAAATATTTATCAATTAAAAACTATGCATGGTTAGTAGACATCATAGCATTTCATAATACTTTGCAATAAACTAATTGCATTTATATTGAATGACAAGTATAAAAAAAGCTGGCATCCGGTTTCCATTCTGTTTGTTCTCTATAAATAATATTTGCTGTATGAAAATATTCACAAATTTTCATCAGGAGAAATCATCAGGATTGTTATCAAAATGCAGGGTAGATGCTAAAAAAACATATGTGGCAAAATAAACAGGAGGAAAATATGGACTATCGTATTTGCTTTGTATACTTCCGGTTTGTTTTGAATGTGCCAATATGTTTGTCCGAATATAAAAATGTAAGGGAATCGCAAGCTTATAGTTAAACAAGCCATGGTGAAGAAAAAACAAGACAAGTTAATAATGTAGTCAACTAATTCAACAAGCTATTTCATTAGCCATCTACCCACATTCCAACAAGCATTTAGAACAAAGTTTTAGGCAAGAAAAAATAATACTAAATAATAATTTATGTCTTGGGATCATTAATATTCTGTGAAACACATGATTTTTTTGTTAGGAGTTGGGATAAATGATGACCAGAGTTATCGTCAAAGGTTTTGAATGAAATGAGTGACTACTGCGCGAGGTATAAACTGGAAAAAAACTGAATTACAATTTAATGAACAAAAAGCTCATTCATTATTCAATTATGATAACATCGTGAATAATAATTAAAAAAATATAGTGCTACTATTAAATAAATGCATTAGGGTAATTAAATTACTGACACTAAAAATATTATACAATGTACTTTTTAAAAAATTAATCTAATTAACTTTCTCATGTTGTCAATATATTGTTGCTCTAAATAAAAAATAAGATCAATTAAGAAATAGATATTTAGCGGAAGTGTGTTTTGTGTGTGCGCGTTTGTGTGCGTCGGGTACCTTATGTGTGTGTGCAAGTATGCATGCTATAATGTCTTCGTAACTACTGTTATTTTTTACACTTTTTATTATCGCTGTGTATTCCGACTAATACTACAATATAAACATTTGCCGTATAAAAAAAATTACTACTAACGAATGAGTGCTATTTTCTGTGTGGAAATATTACGTAAACAAGGTTAAAAGAAAAACAACTTTTAAACTAACACAACGCGTGTGTGTGCTTTTTATTTCAATTTCTTTGTCCATTTGTCATCCAAAAAAATAATAAGGTTTTCAAAAAAAATAGTGTTGAATCATTAGAATAAACAATTTCAAACGAAATTCGATAGGTTTGTCAATCATTTTAAAATTATAGTTTAGAATAAAAAGTAAGAATATTATGTAGATTTTACCTGTGCACTTTCAATTCATTCAGAAAAGAAAAGATCAATTATTATGTTGATTGTTTGTGCACCATCATCGCTTTCCAAATATGCAAAATGAAAAGATATCTTGTAAATATTTCGATAAAATTTATACAATGCAAGAAATTATCAAAAAAAAATGTTTAAACCAATTAGGATAATTAATTTAAAAAAAGATCATGTAAATTTTATGAAGTTTACAGAGAGTGTACTGATTTTACAGAACAACCTTTTTAAAAAATGACGACGATGATGTTTATGACGATGACGTAATAGATTGAAAATGAACTCTGATTTATTTTGAAAACTTTTCAGTCATGTAAAAATGGTTTGATATGGTTAGGTTTTTTTAAAAACGTGTTAGTGTACTTCTAATAATGACAACTGTTAATTAGATTGAAACTTGATGATGATGTAAAAAATGAATAGTTCTTAATTACCATTTACTGATATTATAAGCATTTTACGATTGATTACGATAGTGTGCTAGTAAATGAGGATAAGTATTCTGATAAGGCTACGCGGATTTTTTGAATGATTTTCGACGGAAGTTGCGAATTGAAAAAAATGATAGTGTGGTATGATGTATAATTGTAATTTATAAAGAATATAAATATAAGCACATTTGTTATTACTTATATTGTATGTTATTATATACATATGTTTAAGATAAATATGTAATTTACATGATTGTATTGCAAATTGCAATTATGATTACTATACACTTAAAAAAATACGTTCGTAACATGCATTATATACATGGTGTATATTATTAATTGTATGTATAAATTTAATATATATAAATGTACACTATTACAATGATCATTATGATTATAAACTATCTGTAATTATTACTATGGTTACTATTAAAAATTATTACTATGATGATGATGATACTATATTATAATGATGATCATATTACCGAAAAATAAACTCAGAGACTTATGAATTACTTTGTAAAAAACAAAAAAAAATTGAATAGGCAAATACCTTCTGAAAAAGCATCTTATTTCTTAAATATGTACTGTTTTTTTTAATGGTTGGCATTTAAAAAGTAGCAGGTATACAGTTTTGAAAGCTCTCGTGAAAGTGAAAGTAGACACTGAGTTGACAGGGAAAATGCACTATTATTACTGCGGATGAGCACTTAAAAATCTGTCACATTATCGTTCTGACCAGCTTACTATGTCATAACGTTACTGGCGAAGCGTAAAAAATTTTCCATCATATTTATAATATAATCATCAAATTATTAGGAAAACTAAAACATGTCACTGTTTTACAACTAACCCTGTCGCACTTATTTCACCAAAAGTTAATTCCGGGTGGCAAACGGATTGTCAATTAATTTGAAATGGAAAAGCGGTAAATTGTAGATTATAGTAGTATATTGCAGCCATACAGCAGTAGAAAATAACACGAAAAGCATATCAAATATGATAACATTTCTCTTTAGACTCAGTTGGTTGTGTCGTATTTTTTTCTTTTTCTCTTTTTCCTTGCCTTTTCGGGTGACTTACACATTCCATCATGACTTTAGTTTGGATACGTTGAGCAACGTGAAAAACGAAAATGTAGCATTTCATGCATCCGAATCATCATATAATCATGGAACGAAAAAGGGACAGCAACATTCTCTTTCTTTTTATGTTTTACGCTCACAGCATCCCGACTCCCGACATGGTACCCTTTTTGCTTTGGCCTTTTTTTCTACTACTGGAGTGTAAGTACTCCTATGAAACAAACCCTAAAAAAGGAAAGCACGATTGCAAGAGAGAAAAAAGAGATAGAATGTAAGTATCAGAGTAAGTTGTTTCTCAAATATATGCATTATGATAACATGGATACATGTTTGTATATACTATATGCACCAACATATCATGTAAGTAAAATTTGAGCGTAGCAGCAATTTTGATCTTAGTAGAATTTCCAACAGCAGCCTAAACCCCAGCTCATCATGGATGGAGCAGCAAGCACGCAATCATGAAACTGGTTTGGTTGGCAGTACAATTTTCTGTGAATCGATCTCTTTTTTGTTGGCCAGCGTGCAAGAAAAAAAATATATGTTGTAAGTAAAGAGGACTTGTATAATATAAAATATAAAAATAACTATAGCATTTTATAGCATAACCCTTAGAAAAGATGAGGGTACTGTTGTGTGTGAGGAGAAAGTAGAATGAAAATATTCTCTGCCCTCCTCTCTCTCACAACAGCACACTCACACAACACACACACGTACATTTCTCTCTCTCTCCCTTGGACTCTCTCTGTGTGTGTTATACCACCACCACGTACGTTTAAATTGGGATGGATGATGGTGTTTTTCGGCTGAACTGAAAACTTGGCAGAAATGGCTGGCTGCTTTGTATAAAGGCTTGTGAAAGTAAAGTAAGTAATACGAGATATTCTCATGCAATCCTGTGAAGAAGAAAAACCTTCAGAGAAAAAAATGCTAAGGCGTTTCATACTACCCTTGCCTTACGATGATAACCGTTATTACAACACCATTCAATATAAATGTATGCAGTGCTGCTGCTACTACTGCTGTTTCTTTTCCTTTTTACGTAGAGCTATGTACAACAAAGGAGAAAGTTAGTTTAGTCAAGGCACTTATGTATATACAAACTAATATAGCATCGAAATGTTGGTGGTGGACTAGTGTAAACCGGCAACTCAGCAGGAAGTAGCTGGATACTTTTATTCTATCTTTCTTACTATCTATAGGAAAATAGGATAAATATAATGAAGGATTATATATGTGTACACAATATGCATAAGGGCATATATAACCCTTTTGTTTGTAGGCTATAACTGAGAGAAAGCAGGACGGACATAAGTACATTATGTGCCAAATGTGCCGTACCAGACGAAAAAGAGAAGAGAAAGAAAAGGCAAGAATGAGGATGATAAAACACTTTAGATTTTTATATTTACCCAGGATATGAGATGATATTAGAAAATATTAGAGCGTTTACTTTCTCTCTTTTTCTATCTTTTCGACAAGGGAACAAGAAGGAAAACTACAGAGTAAAATGTTTTTGGATAAATTGTCAGAAAAATGTACATACAAATAAACGCTTACCCTTTTTTCGTTCTTCATCTCTATCTTTCTCTCTTTTTCTCTTAAAAAAAGTGAACAGCGCAAAGCAACATCTCTTATAGTTTCCTCTTTTTGCTTCTTGTGCTATTCGATTTTCCTGAAAATGTGCCGTTGTTGTTGTAGGGAAAATAACAATGTCTATTTAGATGGATACATAGAGTTTACACAAAGATGTAATTCTTTCAAGTTTGTAAGGGAATTCATTCTTTTTCAGTTGGGATAAATTTTTTGTTGCATGTGTGTATTTCCAGGATTCTGGAAAGATAAGTGGGGAGGAGAAAATAAGAGAAAGCATAGGTAGAACCGTATGGCACATTTGAGCATAAGATACTTTTTATTTATATGAAACTACTTTATTTCCTTTCCCACCAAAGTCCTTCCTTTTTTGGAGAAATTGGAGGCTAAATTGGTTATTTGCTGTGGCGCTTCATTCTAAGAAAACGAACCTTCTAGCATTACCAGACCATATACATACCTTTTGGACATTGCTGACGAACCTGCAATCAAAACAAATTTGCACGTCATAATTCCACGGAATTCATACTATACAGCTTCAAAACCTTCATGGTAAAAGCCCTACAGGAAATTGTAATAACAAACAATTTTCTTCGCTACATGACTCTTCTGAACTGATTATAGTTCCAGGTTTTACATCTTCTTCGCACTAGACACACTTGCACAAGAGTCTTTTAGAAGAACCCAGTTTTATGTATGTCTACCTTCACGTCTCTTTGCAGTTAATCTTAACTCTCGAATTTTTAGGAACAACGGAAGTTTTATAACAAAGAAAAAAAAACATAAAAGATAAGTAGGTATGTATGCATTGCATGCCTACACGCCCAAGAAAAGCATCGCATTTTAAACAGTAAAACATCCCATTGGTAATAATCAAGTTAAACGAACTCCACATCTCTTTATATATTCTCATCGTAAAGTTGTATGCATATTTATTATGCATGTGGTATTCCAATAAGGAAAAATATTTCACATCATTTTTTTCTTCTTTTCTTTTTACAGTAAATACGATGTGTAAAATTAAATGCATTTTATATTTACAAGTTCTATTTCTCGTTTTATATAGTGGTTAAACTTCTTTATTTTATTTCTTCGTAATAATCATAATTGTTCGTTAAATTATACAAAAGATAGTAGAACATGATCTGTTTGATGTTCATGTTAAACAAAACACAACATAACATCACATTCTGGCAAAGAAATATATATACCAACATAAAAATACAAAGAGGAAAATGTGTTATCCGTGACAGTGGAAAGAAAGTAAGTCGGATTGCTTCAAGAACATTTGCTTTTTTTCTACAATATACCATACAGCTACACAACTCAGTTCTCATATAACCATGTTATGTTATTAGACATCATGGTGGAAGGAAGCAACAAGACAGACAGAAGCTTAAATAAACCTGACAATGGCAAAATGTAAAAAACTTGCGACTACTTCCAATCGGTAGTAAAAATTAAATGTCTTTAGAAG
>JAQIWN010000053.1:0-65098 GCA_034699025.1 Entomobrya cf. arborea Gr-Col-00668 | reverse complement strand
TAGAAACAGGCGTTCCCTTTCAACAAGAGAACAAAATTAGTCAAGTTTTTCTCTCTTCACTACTCTCTATCCTCTCTATCTTAAGAGACGTTTAATGCATATAAAGTTTGAATGAGAATGACAATTCGTTAAAAAGGAGTAATCAAATAAAAATAGAAAATTGATTTAACTAGGATGTATTTACTAAGTAAAGCGGGCAGATAGTATAAATAAAGTTTGTCTTTTGTACTGAATTATTTATAAAATGAGACATTGTATTGCAATCATTACGACTGTCATTAAGTATAAAAATAGAAAGGTATAGTTTAATGAGATGCATGGAAATGGATAATAAAAATCCCACGTGGAACGTCGCGTCATTTGATGGTAGTAATGTATGTAACTACTTAAATGACAACGCTGACGTACTTTTGAGCTAGTTCTAGTTTAGCTTTGTTCACTTTACTTGGTAATACAGAGATTTAGCACACAATTGTACGAAGGACTTGAATAAATCGCGTTTCATGAAATGTTCAATAGGTTTATTAATCGCAGAGTTGGGGTTCCAAGTTCTTGGGATCTTCTAAAATTGAAAGTTTGGAGAAGTTTGTTTTAGATTTGTTAGCCATTGAGTAGTAAGTAGTTCAATATAAGTATAGTGGGCGATCTGGCAAAATAGCTAGCCATAATTTCCACCCACTGCGTATAATCTACCTTGTCAAGCGTCTGTAAAGAAATGTGACAAAGATTATTCCTTAAACCCTTGTTCAGCCGACATTCGGTATATCTTTTTCACAGATTTTTTGTAGGTGTGTGGGTGTTAAGTGTGGGAAGACATAGACATCATTGTCAAAGTCAATTTGGCTTCCTATTGTGTGCTTTTATAGTGGAGAGTGAATCTTAAAAATACAGTGGTTATCTAAAAAAAACTAAAGTATTTTCATTGGAAATCGTCGTGTCTATAATTTTTCTGGATAAAAAGCAAAGTCTGCTCAATAATATGTTCATGAGATGAATGCGTGCTGTATCGTTGATTAATCAAATTGATGATTTTGTTTCATTCGTTTTACGTGTCGTGGAGTGTTTAGAACAAGATATATATTCATACATTAAATGGCAATCGACAAATACATCTTATGATGTTGGAACACTTCTCAATAGAAGGGGACACTGGTTCTTTTATATAAGCAAAAAAATGTACGTCTTGTGATAAATGTCAACTTTGAAGATACCACACGCACACACTTCACATATTTTCTTTTGTGGTAGCAGGAAATTGTGATTTTTTTCCTGTAAAAGAAAAACTTTCTTTCTTTTAGTCATATCATCTGAAGTACCTAATCCTCTACTATTGATTTGTGAAATGATAAATTGAAAGAAGTACATGTGAAAGGAAATAAAAAGTAAGAAACTAGAAAGTTTTTGTTGAAACTTTTGCTTTCCAGGTTTTTTTTTAACCTGAATCGTTAAAAAAAATTAGTTTTACCTTTGCACTTTAGTAATCACGAATAAATTAATTTGTCTAAATAAGTTGTAATCATTTAATATTTGACATTTCCTTCTCAAATAAAATGTTGGAATTCGGTTTTTGATAAGCATATTTTGACCTATAGATATATATTTAGATTATGTTCGAGGTTTAAGTATAAACCATTTTAAGGGTCAACGCTATTATATAAAGTAATGACAATGTCGTTAGGAATGAAAAGACTAATCACGAGAGTCGGTAGTAATACTAGAGATGTGGTGTGTATCGTTTGGCGAGAAAAACGTGCATTTTAATGTAACTTGCACTTTGCACAGTATTTAGCCGTAAAATATTTTTACGCAAATGGTACAGTTTTAGAACCGTAGGGGATTTCACTGTTCAAATACTGTATAAATGAAGAATTGACGTCTCCTAAACGAAGGGGAAAATTGACCCATGTCATGTCATTGTTGGCGTACTAAATGAATGTTGTTTTTATGTGTTCATTGTCCATTCTTTGGTGCTACAAAATTTTCTTTCAGTAGTAAAGGGTAGAAACGGATGTGTACAGGTACATTCAGACTGAGGTAAAAGGGTACTAATGGCTTCAGTACCTTTAATGAAGTATAACGAATTCTTTAGGCGATACTAAACAAAATCTATAAACTTTTTTTCAATCTTGAAAAAATTACGCATGAACATCATATAATGAAAATTTAATTACTACTGAGCTAAATGAGGGTTAAATCTGAACACACGCAGCTCTTTTAAAAATCTGCGTAGCAAACATTACAAAGTAAGCATGCACCGTTACCGTTATTATGATAATAACCCAATATAAAATTCATTATCCAATTTCCATTTTACCTTTTTACTTTTAAACTTGACTGTTAGTGTCTTCGTTCATAGTTTTAAACAAGTCCACGTTTCTTACTCCTCTTTCGCATTATTCCCACGCAGTTTGTAATTCACTTATTTATGTGTTACGTCTTGTTAAAACATTTATCTAACCTCATCGTATACCCACCATTTAACTTCTTCCCTCGTTCCATCCCTCTGAAATAATAATTACTCAGATAATCATAAATAATTACCACTTTTTTTCTCCCTGTGTGAACACCAGTGCCACATACATAACAAACATTGCCGGTGTATCAGTATGCTTTCTCTGTAAAATGACAGTTAGTCCTGTTCTCCAACTTTAATTTCCATTTATTGCAGTGCACACATTCCACACACAAGCCTCTTCCTTTCTCACTTCACTTTACCTGACCTGACATGTACATTCATACACCGTCCCACCACCACCACCATTCCAATGGGAACCAAAAGACCTTTAACATTCCACCATTCTAGTGATAAATATAACATGAAATGATGTGCACTGCAACAAGAGAAAGTAGTAAAGTAAGTGGGAGGAAACATTTGTAATGCCCCATGATGCATGGTTTGGTAGATGTGTGGTGTAGTGTCAGTCAAGTCAGCTTACAAAATGAACATATAAGTTTTACATTCAGAACGCAACGTGCCTATAATATTTTACTGTTTACCTCTACAAAAACTACAACTACCAAAAAAAAACCTTTACTGAAGAAGAAGAAGGATGCATACCGATGATTATGACATGGTCAATTATTCATTCATTATCATCATCAGTAAAAGTGGCAGTGGAAGCCAGAGAGAGAGTAGCCAGCAATAACCAAGTTTGCTTTTTCCATTATTTTCATCATTCCATATAGTGCCACTACACTCTACATACTTAATACACACCTTTCACCTTTCTCCTAAATGCGTACATATTCTCTCCCTTTTTTATCAATTTACCATCCATCGAGAGAGAAGTTCACAAAAAAGAGATAGATACTTCCGATAGAAATAACATGTATATTTACCATACAACATAACAGTTTAAGTGGAAAATTTAGTATTTCATTTTTGTATAAAGAATATGAAAATATTATTTTATGTCTGGGAAAAGTGAATAGTGAATTGAATAGTAAAAGCCCATGTCACAGTCACAATCCTTCTCTGTGGAATGCATGTTATGATGTGAACATAATAGTTATAAACTAAACCAATTTTTTCTTTCTCTGTGAATGTAAAACCTGAATGGTACTCCAGAGAGAGGGAGAGAGAGCAATATTTCTCTCTCATTTTTGGTAACGCACTCTGCCCAGCTAAAAAAGGAAAAGCCAGCAAAACTCTTTGTTGAATTGTGTGAGTGCCCCAGCGACTTAACTTAGGTCTCCTTTTTTTTGCGCTGCGCTGCGTGTCAGTTTCTACTTTTGCATAGTTTTTTAGTGAAATAGCTTGTTCGGTTGTGTAGAGTTGTGATGGCTTTCTCTTGTAACTTTCTCCTTTTTTATTGTTTTCTTTAATAAAGAATTGACAACCAACCACTATTAGTACTATACATTCACTCAATAAGGTATGGTATAAAATTGTCATTATCATCAAAGACCAAAGAAAAAAATATACAGGAAACTAGAAACGCGTGAGGTGGAGTGTGTGTCGTTTGTTCAGTTGTTTTGGAACTTCCTTTTCACTTCCTTCAATCTTCCTGTTTGTTCGTCAGTCAAGTACATGCAGAGAGCTAAATATTTATTTGAAATAGTAGAAAATAGTACCTATTTTAATTCAGGGGACAGTTCCAGGTTAAAAAGTAGCAAAATATGTGGTGTGACGGCTACAGTAAAATAATCTAACAGTTAGTTCATTAAATTATCATCCCATCATCATCATCGTGGAAAGCCACAAGAGACTTTTCATTAAATGCCATAAGTACTAAATACAATAGTATCACCACTCTACACACCATCTACTACTTCTAAATACTAACCGTTATGCCAAAATACCAAAGAGCCAGTAGTCCACTAGAGACTATTAAGTAAATTAATATAATGTGTGTTAACAACGTGAACAACAACAGCTAAAACAAAATTGTCCGGATAAAAAAAATTGCAGATGTTCACGTAAGTTTGCGTGTGTGTGCAAGCATGTTTAGTATAATTGTATGTATCAAGTTTTTCTCTGAAAATTATGGTATATCAAATTAAAACGGGGAAAACGCAGCGGTATACCAATACCAAGTTAATAGAGAGACGAATTTCAGCATTTTTCGGTATCTGAGAAAAAAAATATACATGCTTAGGCTTACACGCAAGGTAAAAAAAGGTAAAGTTTTTAGCGTACTTATCGAGTAGAGTGGAAGAACACAGGTAATTCTAAAAAACAAGATGGGATAATCATCATTCATCTGTTTACCATTCATTAGCGGTTTTTACCAGAGGAGTTGCCTTTTTTTGCGATTTAGTAATTTAGGACAGTTTGGCATTGGCAGCTAAGCAGTATGTTGGCTTTCCATGTATTTTTTTCATGGTGCTCATTTGAGAAAAGTCATATTACAGTTTTGCCAAGAGTTTTGAAATTGAAAAGCTATGCTTAAATATTCCAGTGCGTAGTATTTTCCAGGTAAGCTTAATATTAACTAATTAAGAAAAGGGCAATTGAATTTTTAATGGTGCAGGTGTTACAAAAGGAAATGCATATTAGTGCATTTTACTTAGTAATTTGTAAAGGTGAAAGGGTAAATTCTTCCTAATTGAAACTCATTTCCTGTCCAAGTGGTGGTGGTGGTGGTTAACCAACCAGGAAGCATTTAAACACATTAATAATTCCATTTCATTAGAAATGCATTGTAGGAATCTTTTATTCTGCAGATAAAGTGCTTTTCCCCTTCATCTCTTCCTCATTCCAGAGTATTCTTTTATCAACTCGTTCTAAAGGTATAAAATTTCACTCTGCCTGTTTTTTTTTCTGCAGAATAAGTGCATAAGCATAAAAATGCATACAGCATAGCCCATAATAATTTGCATTGTGAAGTGTTTAAAGTGTTAAATTGCTTTCCTCGTTTCCGTGTTGTTTTGTGGCATGTAATTTGCTATCTTCACTTATTTTTAGAGCGTAAGATAAGATGAAAAGGAAAGCCATGACCTGAATATCCAACATAGTACTTTAGAGTATCACACATTTTATTCAACAATTTAACATAGCAATTTAGAAAATTCCACAGAGCTCTTTTAAGTATTTTCTTAGAGATTATCTTTCAAAATAACCTTGTCTTGTTTGGAATTTGGTTTATCTCTCCACCAAGTCACATGTCAAGTCAGAGAAGACAAGTTTTTATAAATTATGCATACTCAAGGTGCACTCAGAAAAGATGAGATAAGTGATCAAAATATTCCATGTTTTTTTTTACAACAAACAGACTTTTTGTACACTTCACCTTTTATAATGGCCTGGCCATGAGTCTTATGAGCTTGTTGCTGCCATAAATTACGACCTTGATTTCTTGTTTGAAGAAGTAAAAAAAGCTAAATAAAAAAGCCATGAGGTCATAAGTGTATAAGCTCTGTGTAAAGAAAAGTAAAATTCGTCATATAATTACATAAACTGATAAATACCTTCACGTCACTCTTTTCTACACAAATATCGACCTCACTTTTTCTACTCACCTTGTTTACTTTATAGAACGGTGGTGGTGGAGGTGGATGGATGGTCGGTGGTGGTGTGAAAATATAATAGGCTTTTGTACATGTGAGCTTTTCCATTTCAAACGAAACTACGACGATGTGATCGACGTGTTTTACATTGTACATGGCTTTTCGGAGGAACCGTCGAGTCCGTTGATGATGATAAATGCATGGAAAACTTTGCGAAAATCATTTTATTTACTCGTCGCGTCCCACAAAGGGAAAAAATTGTACAGTTCAGTAATATAGACATGTTGGGAGAGTAAACGTTGTTGAAATGAAAGCAATGAAAATTGAAGGAGTGTTTATTTTTCTAAAGAGTTCATCATGTTAAAAAATTATAGCTTTAGTCCTGGGAAATTGCTTCCTTCCTTCCAAATGGGTTTTTAAAATGAGCTCATTAAAAATCACTTTGCCCTTTACCCTTCGGACTTGGAGCAGATTACATATACATAATGTTTATAGATATTGGACATCAACATGAGCTTGTTAATTGATAGACCGTTAAATTAGGTGGGATGAAAATAGTAAAAAATTACTTTGTTTTGTTCAGTCAAACTCAAACGATTATAGTCAGTCGATTTAGATCGCCAAGTCAAGCCACGCCACGAGTAATCTTATTCAATAAAGTTGTTTTACACTTATGCACGTGGACGTGTTCTCAATAAAACTAAACAGATAGACTAAACATTAAACAAGCTATAAAAAATTAGCCATAAAATTTGACTGCATTTCTATCTAAGAAAGCATACATATTTGCAAAAAACAGTTGTTCAACCAATTTACTTAATTTCACACTTTGATTTCCGTTTGTTACAGTTTCAATCTCTCGAGTAAGTGGAGTTGCTTTCCAAGTGGATCAAAATATACTACAGTTCTCTTTATTCCATGAGTCCAACCAATTGAACAATCCATATTGAATGGAATTTTTGCATTTGCTCATGTTGGGAACACTAAGCGGAACAGGAAATGTTGATTTTAATTTTACTTCTTTCCTCACTTGAATTCGTCTTGCCCGAAGGTAAATTACTAATTACCTTAATAAACTTTCATATTACCCCAAAAAATTAAAATAGGGGTTTTTTTCAATCAAGTTTTGTTTCTTTCTTACATTCCAGAACAACCTCAACAACCACCTGTACAACCACAACAGGAAATAGTCGGAACAAGACCACCCACCACCCAACAGCCCCCAAACAAACCTACCCTAAATCTCTCCGACTTTTACTACCCTTTCAACGTGACCATTAATCACCTTTCGCCTCGATCAATTGAGATCATGTGGAGCTGTAAAGATAAAACTTTAACTGATAGATATGAAGTTACTATTAAACCAATGCTTGCAAGGTATACATTTTTAAAGATTCTCTCCACTTAAATTTTAACCAGATTTACATTTTCCCCATTGAACCTAATTTTTCTTTAATTTTAATTGAAACATATGCTCATCAGTTACAAAGTGGTTGAAACAGTTCCAAATAACTTGTGTAATCTCCTGATGGACAAGCTCGAGCCTGACACAACCTACCAAGTAGCCGTCGCTTCCATCGCCGGCCGAAATCGTAGACGTAGCGGAACCGTAATATTCAGAACATTTAGTAAGCCAACCTACAGCACTAAAAAACTCACTGCTTATATTAACTTTTCATACTGCATTTTTTATAAATTTCTTACACTTTTTTTCCATTTTTTCTATTTGCATGTCACCTTATCCCTTCAAAACTAATCTTGCTTTCGCCTGACTCTCTCTCTCTCTTGCATGAATGGCCTATCAATTGCATCACGACCTTTTTGCCCTTCTTCTGCTGATTATCTTTCTGCATGCATGCCACCCACCTACCTGCCTACCTATTATTGTACGACCCAATTTTTATTGACGCTAAAAATTGCCACAAAAACATGCATTCATTGCAGTGGAGGATGATTATACCGATGAATTTACAGAGGATAGCGGAGGAGACTTTCCACCCATTTACGACGGCACCAGCTACAGTGATCTCTCCTCCTCTTCGTCATCATCATCATCATCATCCTCATCTTCCTCAACAGATAATGCCAAAGGTCGTCTGCGCATTCCTCGAGTGCGTTTTGTCGAAATAAGTCTTGTGGGAATGGCTTTATTTTTGTGGGGTGGAGCCATCTATTTATTTTTTCATCGCTGGGGGAAAATTCGCATGCTCCTTCCCTACCAACCCGACTACAAAGAGATGAAAAACGGCACTGCATCTTGTACAACTTGCTCTTTGACTCCACATCATCAGGTCCGTTCCCCAGTATGTAAAGTTTATGATGACCTAGATTTACTTTCCCTTGACTCTAGAATGACTATTTAGGAAAGATGCGTATAAATTAGCAGTAACGGTGCAATGTGAACTAATTTTTTTTGTAGTACAGGCATATAATTTTTGTGACACGTGTAGTGTGGTTTTTTAGTCTGTGCTCAAAAAAACAACTCAATCAACAAAATTTAAAATCTTGTTTTTGTTTTTCAAGAAAAAAATCGAGCTTTTTAACAAAGTATAGAATGCAAAGATGGAATTGATAAGATAAAAAAATGCCAATAAAAACTGAAACGTCCTTCGTCTTCAATTTATCTATTTATAAAAAAAGTGTATAACCTTGTCAGACTCTTTCATTGCCAGTTATCTGTTTTTTTTTTTTAAACATGATACCATCACACTCTACTTTCCTGTGCAATCCATTAATTCTGCTTAGTACTAAAATCAGAATCGGATGACAAAGTGGTGAATTTCCCCCAAAGTTTTTCCCCCTGTTCTCCTTTATAAATATTTTATAGGAACATGTTTCCAAACAATTGCTATCTTTTCCATTTCCATTCATTTTGGCAATTCCACCGATGGAATTACATAGCTTGAGAAAAAGCTACATAAATGGGGAAAGCTTCCAAAATTAATTATGCATACGATAATGACCAAACCTTTTATTTTATTATGTCTACACATCCTCTCGCTCACACTGACGACATAACTATTATAACAACGTCATAAAAACATAAAATAACATTCATACATAATATTTAGTGACATGACATAAAACGAGACAATGAAAGTATAGACGGTTAACCAAGCTTTGATGAAATTTATAAATATTTCATGATTTTTATGGCGATGCTAACCTAAAGATATAAATTTTAATTGACAGTTTTTGGTTTATGGAAATGATAATGTCTACCAGTAAATTAACTTTTTTCATGTATACTTTTCTAATCCCAACAGTGTCAAAAACTTCACCACTTGCCATCCAACCCAACAACAATGGATTGTTTCCCAGCACAAGCGACCGCACTAGGTTTGGGAATAGTAACGACAACATTTCATCCTCATCCCCACACCACTGCCACCGCCACCACTCCAATACATCATTTACCCCATCAGCCAATGTCTGAGCCGGGACCGGGTCCTAGCTGTAGTAGTAGTTACATGTTGGCCAGATCAGCAGTTGGAGGCGGTGGTCATCAAGGTGGAGGAGGTCATAGTAATGTCAACCAAGTTACTAAAGCTGAAGCTGGATGTAGTCCAATTCGGTACAATAAAGTTCCTTTCAATGAGGTATTAATTTAACTACATATTCATCATCTAAAAAAAACCCTACACACGAAAACACAGAAAAATATATCCGAATTACTATGTATTTGGGACTCACACGACAACACAAAAAACGATCACGTTGTCCACAAGGAAGGAAGAGAAGGGGGTACATCAATTATTCAACTTGTGACATTATATTAGCTTCACTCTGGTTATTTTTGTGTTAGCACAAGAAAAGAAGCCTCTGAACTGCTGAAATAAATGGAGTCAGTCAGTCAGTCGTCACTACTCACTTCAGAAAAAAATAACACTCACAAGTTGTTTTCTAGTAGTTTTAGTACTAGTACACTTACCTAGTTAGCATCTTTTTTATTTTTTTGTAGTTTTTTTATTTGAATTATTTATTTTTATTTGTCTATCTTATGCACAGGGTGACATTTCAATCGACATGTCTCTCCACCAGTCTCATCATCTCCTCAACAGTATTCAGAGAAAAGCCAGAAGTGCGGAGCAACTCAAGCAGTATGTGTACCCGTGGGAGGAACCTAACGAATTGGAGTTAACGGAGTTCTGACATAATTTATGATGCTCCGATAAAGATACACATATGCCATAAAAATAGCTTTATTTGTTATACTTATTCAATTATTCATATAAGTCAAGTCAAGATAATTTTTGCTTACGAAAAAGCTCCAGTTCAAATTATTCAAGTTTAATGTATCTACACTATACTTAACTATAAGTTGGTTTAATGATTTATAAAGCTGATTAGCAGTTTTTAAAAATTAACTCATTGTCTGTCACTGGCATAATTAGATTGGAAACTTTGATCTAATTACTTAAATCATTTTACTGAATATTTATGCTGTCTCATATTGCCCCCTACAATGAACCTTATGCCTGTATATCTAACTGAAGAAAGTTGAAGTTTGTTTATATATAAGGTTGGTTTAAAATGTAAAAACAACAGTTAAGTTTAAAAATGTAAAAGTCAAGTTGATGTAAAACATGTAAGTTCATTTGTTGTAATAGAGTAAGTGAAATGTCTAACCTGTTTAGGTAATGTGTACAAACTTAACTGATATATCTGTAAAAAATATTGAATATGAGCTCTTTGTGACTGATTGATGAGTTATTATGTTACGACTATCGTTATCTAAAAGTACATTAAATATGCGTATTTCAATCGTTCAATTACTTTAAATATTAATCATTAATTATGCAGAAGTGTAAGCCTTTCCTGCTTCATTTAGGAAAAAAGAGAAAATTACACTTTTTTACTAGTCAATTAGGTTAGTTATTACCGTTATATCCATTTAAAGTTTATTCCGACATTTCAAAGTAATTGCTAAGATCTAAGATGACTGAACCCTTTAAAAAATATAAAGATGACAGATAAGACAAGACAGACAGGCTTCTATAAAGCCTTTTACCAAAGTGAAAGCATGTATAGCTCTACAACTTAGTAGTATAATTACTTGATTTGTGTTGTTGCTGTAAAACTGTAAATATGTTACACTCACAAAAACCATAATCATTAATCAGTGCATTAATTATACTGCGCAATAAATGACTCTAAACACTCGAAAAAAATTATACAAAACAAAAAGTTCATTTTTATTGAATTTAAGAAAATAACAAAAATTGAAATACTTATTTTAAGGTAGTTTTTTAAAGCATAACAAGGAAAGGACCAGTAAAACTATCGAACTAGCAAAATTGTAAATTAATAGCAAAATTATAGTGATGGTTCATTTCGCCTAAATATTCAAGTTTTAAGAACTACTACTACTACAGAAATGAATGATGAACATGACAAATGTTGAAAAAAGTTAAGGTTCAGTCTCTCATATCTCTTTTAGCGTCTGATACTTCGCTTAATAGCATAACGTTCCATACCACTAGCACTCCTTCCAGAAACTCCAGATCTTCGGCTTCTCGAGCGACTCCCAGAACTCTCATCATAATTGCCAGTTTTGCCAGAAAATTTTCCACCTGGCGGCTGATATATTTTAGATTGCTCATCAAGTGCATTTCTTTTGACAATGGTAACCCTCCTTGATGATTTCGGTGGTACAATTGGGGATGAGGATGCGCTACTAGATGGCATGGTGGCTTTCCAAGAAAGTCTTAATTTTTCCTGAGATGCAGCAGCTACCGACTCATTAGTAAAGTTGAGCTCCTTCCAAATTGTTGTTATATTAGCCAGAACACGAAGACAAGTAATTCGCCCAAATGCACTCCCAAGTTCTTCTCTCGGAAGCAACTGAAGATCATTCCGTAGTTTCGATTTGTAAGGCAGAATAGCTTGCAACATGTATCCCAATTTCGACCGAAACTGCTGCTGCTCCTTGAAAATCTCTGACGTGACAGCAGGCTGGATGCGTCCGACTTTTAGGATTAAATACAAAATGGATTCCAGGAAACTGAAGTTATAATCTGGACTCTTATCTGGTAAAGTAGCAGGAGCCACATACAAAAAGCTTTCAGCTACTTCCAACAAACTTTTCAAACAATTCTTGATTAGTTTTTCATTCATCTTTCCAAAATAGAGGGCAAGTTCCACAGCCATCTTTAAAATCGAAAAATAAGCGTTTTCATTACTATCCACCAGTTTCCTAACTTTTGGAAGGACCCGAGTACAAAAGTAAGTGAACAGGGTGGCCGAGCTATTCTTCTCATTAAAACATGGAAACACGTAATCCGCAGCCACCAACAGTTTAGCAATAGCTTCCTTATCGTCAGCCCCTTTAAAGTCGCGTTTTACATCAAGCATATTTTCTATCATTTGGATAATTGCCCTCCGACCTTCTTCAGTTTTAGCCACTTTAGTAGAGTTGACAATTTCCATTATGTCCATAAACTGATCTCTTGTCTCCAAGCTTTTCATTACTTTACAAACCCCCTTAAGCAGACTTTTCTCAAATGATGAGCTTCTCACTTCCGGTCCAAGACTTCGAAACTTTGCTTGCAAAAACTTGAAGCATTCAGCACGTACAAGAGAATCTCCAGTTTTGATTTGAGCCAGTATCCCTTCCATCGCCAATTCTGGATTGATATAAAACAAGCTTTTGAGGGAGTCCTGCACCGTAGTCAATTCGCCTACATCAACCACTTGCAAAAGCTGAGCAAAAACATCCGCCACCGTAGGCACCAGACTGGGAAGCTTCTTACAAACAGTTACCAAATCTTTAACGACTTGCCTCCGAACACTGCTGCTATCATCTTCACAAAGGTCAAACAATGCATTGGCTGTTTCCATTTCCAAGTTGGGAAAGTACTCAGCAAATCTTGTGATGAATTGTGCCGCAAGCCCTTTCTCTTTCTCAGCGTTGTGAACAACCTCCAACAGATACTTGTACTGATCAACCAACGCCAGTTTATCAGTCGCCGCACTTAACTCTTCATAAATCTGGTACAGTGTTCCAGCATTCTCCTTACTAGAACTAGATTGTCTTGATCTTTTTGACCCTTCGGTCTTAGATCCAGAGCCTTCGCTAATGGACTCATCCTTCGACGTTTCCTCCTTCCGGTTCTCGGAAGTACTGCATATCCCTTCCATCCTGACTGGTAACATAGCCTGAAAATTAAAAACCCTTAACTTTTGACAATCTTGAAACATCATAGAAAATTTCTAACAACGTATTTTCAATTATTTAAACATCGAACAAAAACATACCATTTTATACGATGCAAACTTCAACTAAATAACATAACACGCTTAGTCCCAACGGAATTTTTAATTGTTTAACACTGGTTAGCTGAGAAATGCCTAATTGTTCCTATTACTTTTGGTACTTGTATGCTGCTCTGTGCTCTCTGTCATCTTAGACAATTCGTCGTATGACTGTCTATCTTGTCATTTGACCAGCTGAACTGGTGTTTGGGTAATTAGTTAGTAAAAACTTTAATACGCTCTACTTTGATACTTTGGTCGACATTGATATCATTCAAAACTAGAGAAAAGTATAGAAAGGCTGTGTTTAAAGTTTAAAGTATGCAAATTGCCTCGTTTTGTTTTCAATTATGTAAATCATGTTTGATACCAATTATATTCAAATTCATTCATTTATCAAAGGCAAGAGATGAGAGATAACACATAACATTTTAATCAGGAAATGCTGCATTAGTTTTTTTTTATGGCAAGCGACCAAGAAGACCAGGCCAAGCACCAATCGACGGCGTGTGAATTGTGAAAATGAACACAAAGGCGAAAGGCAGGCTGGCAAGCTTGGTTTGTTTCCCGTGAACAACTGCAAATACGCGCGTATCAAATATTTGAGCTGTTTGCTTACTGCGCTGCACCAAATACACATAGCTTACTTTTGTATGGCACAAGCTACAGCTGTTGTGTAATTTCATTTTTGAGGAGAATGCAAACTTTGAGGCAACCGGTAAAAGTGCTACTAATTACAGCTAACAGCTGATTAATTAACTATTTGATTTCGTGTTCATCAAAATCAAAAATATTTATTTATTTGAAGTAGCTACCTGGCTTTTCAAGCATATTGCCTACGTTCAATCAAGGTTATCAATTAAAGTGGTCTACATGTTTTAAAGTGGTCGATTTTTATGTGACCTCTTCGTGGTTCCATGTTTATGTAAGCAGTAGTTTTTCGTTTAAGTCGATTAACTACAAATTGTGGTGTTAATAAGGTCTGTGGTTTAATTGTTTCTACAATTTGTTGTTCCTCACAGGTTTAAGCCTTGTCCTTGTCTTATTTGAATTCTGATCTGACCTTGACCTGCCCTGTAGGATACAATCAAACACGACTTGTAGGATCCATTGTAAAGTTTACGGTTCTTCACTTTTAAGCTTTTTTCTACTTTATAAAATGGACCGATCACATTGGAGAAGTCCAGGATTCCGTGGAAGATCCCCTTACCCAAGACATTCCAATCCTAGATTTCGAGGAGGAGATGGAGGTGGGTTTGGAACACCAAGACATTTCGCCCCACAGCAATGGCAGCAGAGAAGCCCTTCGCCTTATCGTTATCAAAGTCAGCAGGGATTTAGTCCTCATTACCATCAACAGAATCCTCATTCATTTGCGACCTCCACACCTGTACACGGGTCCGGTGGGGGTAGAAGACCATTCTTTAGAGGTGGTGGTGGCGGTGGTCGTTTTAACAAAAGACAGTCTTTCGGAGGATCTCCATCATTTGTAAGATACTCAAGATTTCATGACACATAAAATCATTTAAATGTTACAGACAACGTTATTATGATACTTTGATTTTTATATTTTTAGGGAAAGGGAGGATCAGGCGCAGGTGACGACATTGAAAGTTGGATAAGTCCCGAAATGTGGACGGATCCGTGGAGATTCCTCCTTCCCTCACAGGAATCTACCAAGTTTGCAGAGACCGATTTTAATTTAACATCATCAGAAGTTGACGAAAGTAGTCGTGTAACGGCAACATCATCAGCAGCAGAAGACACAAATACCAAGTTTGCCGATACTGATTTCATGACAGATAATAGTGATTTGTTGGAAACAAGTCAGAAAGTGAAAGACACTTCGGTTTCAACAAGTCTGTCAGATAATGTAGATGAAAATTCAAAAATAAAGTTAGTTAGTGAAGTAGCGAACGAAGATGAAGATGATTTTGAAAAGTGTGCTACTGATCGAGTAGTTTATGACACTAGTGACCATCCAGAACAGTCACACTCTTGACGTTTATAAGCCAAGTAGAGTGTAAGAGATAATTTTTAACAAACACCAGTACTGCAGAAATAAATATGATTTTATACGAGTATCACTTTTAAGTTTACATCTTTTAACTATTGTAGTTCTGTTTTATTTGACAAGACCTCATATTTATTTTTATATATGAAGAATATGTATCAAAATATAAAGCAAAGTTTACAATAAAAGCATTCGGTTACATTTAAAAAAGCACCAGCTTCTCAATCAACAATATAAAACTGTGACACAAAAGTGTCTGTAGTAAAACGTAATATTATTCAATTTACTAGCTAAAACGAAACAAAGAAAAAACCTCGTTTGTACTTGATCGTATGTATAATGTAAAAAAGTAGAAATAGTTTGCATGCTCATCTCATTCAAATACTTTATCTAGTTGCGACTTTTTCCAACTCTCAGCTCTATAAATTACTTATTTTAATAATATCACAGATAATCAGTCTTAGGTTTTCATGCTATCATAAAAACAGCAATACGTATAATAAAAAAACTAGAGATTTCGAAAACTTGTATAGCTCCTCTCAATGTGTTCCATATAACTTCAATGGTCTGGAATACTCATTACATCACTCCCACTTCCCAAAAGGCCTAAACTCCAATCGGCAGTTCCAATATTTGTGTAGGTGGTGCTGACCTTCTGTAATACATCAAAATTTAAAGCTTAATTAGAACCAAAAGACAGGTACATGTACTTAGTAGTGGAGTAAGTTTAACGTGTTCACATCTTCACTTTGTAGTTTAGTGGTACTCAGAAATGTGTTTGGTTGTTTCACGCGTGATCGCGTGTGTTTACCTCTTTTAATTCGTTCCTCCGTAAAATCAACTAAACTTAACACTTCAAGTTACAATATCGTACTTGTAAAAGCTTATTAAACCTAAGATGCCGTAAAAATTTAAATTACGGACAGGCGAAGAGCTTTATACCTGCCTGATAACGATATCCTCTATTTCGCAACTCAGGGATCGAAATCAACTTCCCTATCACCAGGCTCGACGCAAGATGCAATGTAGAAATATTATACGGTACAGAAATTGATGACAATGATAATATTCTAATCGATTTCAACAAACGTTAAGCGACATATCATGACCATGAGCAAACACTTACGTGTTCGTTATTACATGCATGCCATTTACGTAACAACTATGTGCAAAGTAAAAGCAATTCCAAGAAATTCAGTGACGTACTCCTCGCTATTCAGTTCCGAATGACAATGCTAATGGTAAACAATTTTTTTAGAATTGCATTTGCGAAATATCGCCATCTTTCCCAGAACTCATTTAGCTATGAATCTTAAATCTAACATTACAACTGTGTTCAAATTCGCCATTGTATATTATTTCGATTCCTAACGAGATATCATCGTCATATTTGTGATTGGTTATGAAAATGCATAATGAAATGCTATCAACTCAGGGCAGTGGCATCAGTGTCGAATCTTATTGAATATCAATATATTACAACTAATCCAAATTTTATATCTATTGTCTTTAATTTTCAATTGCGACGTATCTAAGCCTTCAAACTAAAACGACTCTACTATAATAAAATGTTACACATTTAAGAGAACTGATGTTGGGCAATTAAGGAATATGCTTCTATATGGTAGAAAAAATTAACTAATGATGATAATAGTTCACAAGCTATATAAAGTATGAAATAAGATATAATACTGATAATCATACTTAGTTGATCATTTTATACGATTTGGTGCTCCAAACTAATCTTTTAACTTAAAATCCACAGAAAATCAAGCCGAAGGGCTAACAAGGTCTAGGAATCGCCGTTTTTAATTTGGAAAATTCAATATGTCAGCTTTAAAATAGAAGTCTCTCCATCTTTTCATGTCACATCAATTTCTCCTACATAAGTTAGCCATTTAATACAGACAGACTAGTCCTTTGAAGTCGATAAATATGCATATATCATTTGTGTCAATGTTCAATTAGTTCACTCCAAAAAGATTAAGATTATACATCAAAACAAGGCTGTGAACATGAATGAAATACACAAATACAAATGCTGACCACAGCCTATCTTTCTGATCCTAATTCCTCAAATTAACTACAAAATCTATTTAATGCACGTTACAAAATGCTCCAGCAAAACAAAATGTTCCCGCAAGGTGACTGACCACTGACCAGATTCATTCCAAATATATGATTAAGTATGCACGCCCATCAACCAAAGATGGTATGCTGTGTCAATGCAGTTGTATGAGTATGACTTTGGGTGCATATTTATGGATAAAAATTATGAAAAGGCAAAAATATTGAAAACAAAGGAGTTTTCTTATAATTTAAAGATAATTCTAATCATTATAGCATCTCTTGCCTTTTGAGAGTGAAATACTTGCATACTCTGAGCGTTGCCAGCAGTCCTTCTTCAATGATGTCTGTTTTCAGTGCGAGCGAGTCACTTTGATGATTCTGATGATGTGATATTTTTTTTTCCTAAAACATGAAAATGCTTTTACACACACACACATTTCACATGCCCATGCTCACACTTGAAAAGGCGCAATATCTGGAAAAAATTCACGTTTTCAAGAGGATACAATTTAATAATTATAATAACAATTAATTATTAATCATCATCTATATAATAATATTTTAAATGTATAGAACGAACCGAAAAGAAGACTCACAACACATATCTAATAATATGTATATGCAATTATGTATGTGGGTAGTTTTGAATAGGTAAGTATATCATAATTAATTTGTATTCGAAGAAGATAGAATATATATTTTTGTTAAATTGATTTAGACTTTTGAATCTTAAAAAAAACTCATCATCATATTCTATCCAATGCCAACGATTTTTCGACGACACATTTTACTAAAGTCGCATCATCACACACACGTGAAAACCAAACGCATTTAATTTTTGTTTTACCACCATAATATTTACCGATTTTTTTAACGTTGAACTTTTTTGCGAAGATAATATATTGAAATTACTTCTAGAAAATTAATTTAAAGTGCTTAAACTCCGATTTTATCATTACGGTAAAAATTCATTGCTGTCATTGGTTGTCGGGTTGGAAGAGCCTGATCCACCAGCACCAGCACTCGAAGCAGTTTTAATAGGTAAAAGACCTTGTGCTGCAGGAACGACTTCCGGTTTAGCACTTTCACGATTTCTACGACGTTGCTTCTTAGACCACAGCTCGTGACAATCTTGCCACGTCGGTAAGTCCGGAGGTGGCATTTTGTCTGGGTTAACTCCTTTCAGCCACTTACTGTTCAGAGCATCTTCCGCTGATATTCTTTTGTCAGGATCCAACTCGAGCATTTTGTCCAACCTTTAGGATCATAGCGAAAAATAGAAAAAATGGATATTTTTTATGAGGCTGAAATTTTATGATGAAACATCAACAAAGCGCTCTTTGCGTACTTTTCTCTTCAAATAAACTTTTTTTTTGTCCTTGCACCATATTCTTTTCTCATGCACAAATACAGATTTCTTAAGCAAATCAACTAAAAGGTTCAAAAGCACGAAAAAGCAGAAAAAAAATGAATTTAACTTTAAAATTCTAATTTCTTACAAGTCCAGCGCAGATCCAGGCATGTAGTTCACAAACTCTTCTCTGAGAGTTCGTCTATATATCCTTTTGAAACGGATGGTAGGCCACAACGGCAAATGGATCACACCTGGCCACACCGCCGGGGCTGGGGTACCACAAAGTCTTGATATCACTTCAAGTTGGGCTAACTCCACATTCGCCTGGAACATCGGTCGTTTTAAAAAGAGCTCGCCAAGGATGCAACCACAACTCCATACGTCAATTGCAGGACCGTACCGCTCTTCCCCGAGAAGAAGCTCGGGAGGACGGTACCACAGCGTAATAACTTTATTAGTGTATGGACGCCCTTTGTCTTTGGCATTGTACAGTCGAGCTAATCCAAAATCGGCTAACTTTATCTGACCCCTGTAAATTGTGTTTGTTAGAAATAATAGCACATGATATAAAAACCCACAAAGCAGAAAGAAGCATTTTTAACTTAAAATGTATTGGCATCAGATTACGAATACGGAAAAAATTTCATTAAACATATTTCATCCCATAAGTTGGCATCATATACAACAAAATTAAAATAGAATAGAAATAAAATAAAAGTTTTGCATTACTTGTTATTCATTAAAATGTTGCTGCATTTTATATCACGATGCAGGAAATTCTTCCTGTGGCAATAACTCAGGCCATCTAGCAGTTGCCTCATAATGCTAGCATTATGATCCTCCGTGAAATTTACCATTCCAGATTCCAGCAGACCCATTAGGTCATGGTCCATGTATTCAAACACGAGGTAGAAGCTACCACGGTCCTAATTGCACGACGACAAAGTGAATGATAAAAAACAGCCTAGTTTAGTGAACAGGACGGGATTTTTCTCTATCTTACTTTCGACTTGGCACATATACAAAAAAGAAGTAAAAAACTCTTCAGTATAGTTTACCTTTCTAAAGTCTAGAGCATCAGCTTTGTCGGTGATAATCTCTTTGAGGTTCACAATATTTTTGTGATTCAGTTGACGGAGAATTTTGATTTCTCGAACAGCCGTAATTGGAAAGCCTTCCTTTTCATTTTCTAGTCGCACCTTCTTCAATGCAACCATCGCACCGCTGATCACATCTTTAGCCTTGTATACCTGACCGTAAGTTCCTTCTCCGATTTGGGTATCAATGACAAACGAGTCGACACAGCGGTCACCCCAATCTGCCAATTCTTTGCGTTTGTGGAGGATTTTAGGCTTCACATACTTTTTACGATTAGCGGCCTCCATTGCAAGTTGTGCATCAGCTCCAACTACAGCACACAAAAAATGAATTTTCTAGATTAAAATCTATGCTAACCCATCTAACTAAACTACCATACTACCAAGTTAGTGTGGTTTAATTGTCTGAGAGTTAAACGGAGCTAAATGTCACACGGGATTACGCAACCTAGCACGGGACTCTCTATTTACTTTTCCTGGGCGTATCAAGAGTTTTGACATGGAATGAACAAACCTCTCAAGCAGCCCAGGTCAACTACTTAATTAATGCCAGTATAGTATTCAATTTTTAAAACAGGACAGTACACTGGAAACTTACATTCTCCAGGAGGCATAGGTAGATCTTTGGTAATGCTCATGATCTTGTTCTTCTTTGCTGATAAATTCCCATAAAGCGCTGCTTGTGCCGCTGCTACATTCGGTAGACCCCCAGGCATTAAACCCATCGTGGTGGTTAAAACGTTGTTTTTAATTCCATCCATTCCAGGTGGGAAAGGAAGCTGCATCAGACTAGGCATTGTTGGGCCCGTAGAATGTGGGACTCCATCTCCTCCAGCAGAATTTGAAGAGGATTTAGTATTATTTTCGGTTTTCACTATTGCCCCTTCCGTTGCTGACTTGAGTGGTTCGCCATCAACGGAGTCTGTTCGTGCCACTCCACTTCCTGGATCCTGCTGAGATTTCTGGTGCATACTGCCACTTCCATGACTATCATCGTCATTAATGGTTACTACTTCTGAGACTATTTGCAAGTCAGAAGAATTAGCATTCTCAGTTTCCATAATCATTACTGGAGGAGGACTAAGGGACTTTTCCTTCGGCAAGGGGCCATGCTGTTGTCTGACAAGTTGCGCAAAGAAACTTGTGGCGGACATGTTGTCCATGGGTTTCACCTTTCTAGCTGGAGTGGTGTTTCCACCACCACCACTACCTTCGACAAGAGTTCCATTTCCACTTGGACTATTCCGCGGCAAGTTAGGAGGTATCAGCTTTCTACTTGGCCTGTTTATGGACGAAGGAAAAAGGCGCATGCGTATATTACATGAGCTGTCAATATGACAAAGCATGGCATGCAAAATACTACGTAAACTGTTCGAACAGTTTACTTTGAAAGCAAAAAAGCAAGCTAAGCTAATGAACAACGAATAAGCTTCTTACTTTGGACTTTCAGATTCCTTCCTGTGGCGCTTCTTTTTCTTCAGTCGCCTATCGTCTACTTCACTGATCTTCTTTTTGCTGTAGAGGTCAGCTGGTGGAATATACTTCTCATATGCTTTCGGAGGAAGCGGTGGTGTGTGGGGGGAGTACGGAGGCGTCATACGAGCTGGAGGTGGTGGCGATCGTGGTGGGGCCATACGGTCAGGCCTGCCAGGATACATTGGCATCGGCCTCTCGTCCCGGGGCGGGGGAGAAATAGGACTACCCGGTGTCATCAAATCATCCGGGGTATTAGAAAGACCTAAGGGTATTCTTCGAGTAGGGGGTGACATTGGAGGAGGAGCAACTGCTCCACCGTCATCATCTGAACTTATGGGACTGCCCAAGGTAGTGGGTGCCTCCTTCTCTATTCTGAAATCGTAAGAACAAAAATAAATTATTTCGACTGCCATCAAATACAAAGATCTACCCCCGATCTCTACTATGACTCCTTATAGTTATAGACGACGGCTATTTATGAAAATGTAAACCTACCTAGACGCGGATTTGTCAGTTTCCGAATCTGACTCTGAGTCACTTGAAGATGACCCAGATTTGGAACGTTTCCTTTTCCCATGAGATCTTGCTTTCTTAACTTTCTTCTTCTTTTCCTTGTCCTTCTTCCTCTCTTTGTGTTTTCGCTTGTCTTTCCTCCGTTTTTTCGACTTGCTCTGTTCTGAATTATCTGAATCGACATTGGAGTCAGAGTCTCCATTTTCAGTAGATTTTATCCTTTTCGCGGGAGGACTTGATGACTTTTTGTTGGGATTGTTATCGTCTGACAATGGTTCTTCGTCAGCCGTTGAAGGCACTACAACTCTCGCATGGGTCGTCTTTTCGGGGTTACTTGAGAAAAGTGGCACTGGAGCATTTCCTTTACTGACATGATTATTACTGAAAGAATCATTTCTTCTTCTTTCTCTGCCGTCCTCCCTGCTTGAGTCTCTTCGTTTTCTTTCAGAGGGGACAGGAGGTGGGCGGTAAGCTCCATCCCTCTTCCTTCGTTCTTCTTCGTTGTTGTCTGATGAAACTTCCCCTTCACTTATAGAGGACGACCGCTTTCGATAGCGCCTGTGACTTGACTTGCTACTGCTCCCGCTGCCTCCCCCACGACCATCGGCGCCATAATGGTGACTATTAGATTTGGAGGGTGTTACGGAATTAGCACCGCCATGAGCCCTACTTCCCGCTGCTCCAGGTCTTCCAGACTTAGATTCGCTATCACTCTTGATCTCTCCAGCTTCAGGTTCTGATAAACCATCTGAGGACACCTCGGAGTAATCTCCACTTCGTCTACCACCCCCGCTTTTGTGTGACCCTGCTGAGCCTCCAGAGTCTCTTCTCCTTCTAACTCTTCTACTGCTACTGTCTTTGGGATATCTTTTGCTGTTGTGATCTGAATATCTGTTACTACTGGAGTTCAATGAGTTTGAGTTAGAGTTGGGCGTCCGCTCCCTGTCATAGCGAGAGCTGTGACTACCCCCAAAGCGCTCCGAATTCCTGTAGCCACCACTGCTGTTGTTATTTCCGTGATGACTATACCCCCCACGCCTACCTGAACTGCCAGCATTATCATTACTATTGCGTCGGTATGCCGTATGATATGGCATGTTTTACGGAAAAAGAGGAATAGCCAGAGAAGTTTTCTTCCAGATAGAAAAAAGCAGGGTACTGGAATGAAAAGCTTTTGGCATATACGATACTTTCCACTTTAAACCTGAAGTATAACTACATTCTTCTATACAGCCATAACAGAAGTTTAACTTAGAGAATTAACTAACTGCTAACAATTTTAAATAATTGAAAATGCGATCGATAACGAGATACTAATTTAAAATGTGTTTTTTCAGTTCAATAACGAATACAGTAAAAGTATAAAAAATTTACTACCTTCTAATGGTAAAAAAAGAGATTTAACAAAGTGTTTTTACAAAACTAGCACAGACAAGACCCTAACAATCAAGTAAATACACAATATTTATAAAAAGATTTATATATTCTTAGAGTTCCGGCTCTAACAAATAAATTAACTGTTTTTGTCAACTAATTCTTCAACAAACTGTAGTAATCGTCACAATTTAATCCCACTCTTCAGAACTCCATCGACGGTCAGCTGACCTAAAACATAGAAACAAAAACCACACAACGATTAAAAATCATCAAACTTTACGTAACTCAACTTAACTAGTGTGGCAATGCAAACACAACTAATTCACAAATCGAAGGAATAATTAGAACTACCTTTCAAGATTTTCAAATATACAACCTATCAAACATCTTTAAAAATTAAAACTACCCACTAAAATATTATTTTTTAAACCACTACTCTGATAACATTATTTCCAGCAGATAGCCTAGCCTAACGTTGACTGACCGTATGTCTTTTAGACCACCTCATGTTTACCTTCATTTTACGCGGTACCACCGTGTACACCTTATGCCTGCTATTGTTTTAGTACACCTCACTTCCACCACCTACCAGCCTTGACTTACTACTTTACTACAAAAACAACCTAAAACCTAACCTAACATTTTCCCCAATTAACTAAATTGCTGGAATGGAATTTCACTCACATGATGACTCATATCCCATATCCTTCAAATAAATTATCTTCTCATTTTAAAATAAAACTACCTAATTAACTTATGCAAAATATTTAAAATTACAAGTAAAACATGTTGACTTTTTCAGCAAAAGTTAATTGACTTTAATTTAAAGTTTTATCTAACTCAACTTCAGTTTAAAAATCTACTGTTTTAATTGTAACTTCAACAATCTGAATCTGTTCTTAAACTACTTGAAAACTACTGTTTACCATTCAATCAACTTATTTCTTGAAGAACTACAGTTTTTTTCTTCAAAGGAATTCCTTACCAATTAATAAAACTATTTTCATTGATTTAATTTTCCACCACCTTTTCTACTACCAAGATACCACCACCACCCCATCACCATTCTACTTATACTTACTTTGTAGAGTGCGTGGAGAAGCCTCCACCTCAACAAAAATATTTCTCTCTATCCCTTTCCCTTCTTCCTACTCATTTCTCTAGCCAGAAATCTACTCTGCCAACTACCAATTATATAAACTACCATTAATTAAATTAATTAATTAAAATCTTACATTTTTAGCAACGAAAATTCAATGTGGAAAAAATGTTGCAATGTAAATCCGTAATGCTGAAACATTACCGTGAGGAGAAGAGGAGGAATGACGGCTTATAATATGTTGGAAAAGAACGGATGTGTTCTCGGTATGTCGTCGTAAGCCAGCCAGCCAGTACATAAGAAGGACAGGGGCAAGCGTATGTACATATCTTTCATATAAATTTTAACCCTTTTTTCTACCTTTTATATAGCCTATCTGCTTATGTAAAAGCATGTACTGTGTAGTGGATAATTTTTCTGGTTTTAGTCGCTCGCTCCAATAGATTTTAACTTTTAACAAGCTTATGGATTATGGATGAGAATTTAGTAATATGAAATGAATTGAAACAAGGGAAAGGGTTAAATAAAAGATTTACGCATAAAAATGTTCTTTTTTTGGTATATCACGCTTATATGAATTTTTGAATGTATGTATGTATATGTTTGACAAAATCCGTGTGGACGTGTATACAGAATACGTATTATACGTTGTCGTTCTACAGAAAGCTTAGAAAAATCAAAGCTCTTTCTGGCTGGCTGGTTTACTGGCTGGTCTGGTCTATCCTGTTTTTTATGAGAACTAAAAGTAAAGTTGAGAGCAGACGTTCCTTGCTTTTTTACTGTTTGCATTTTCGTAGTTCTCTTAAAATCCTTTCGGAGGAGCATTGAGCAGCTTTTGAGGAGAGTGAGACGAGAAATGCGAGTTATTGGTCCGACCACCGACCGAAGGACACAACCCAAGTTATTTTTGTGTCGTGGTTCCCTGAAGATGGTTTACAGTTCGAAACCGAAACGTAGGCATTAAAAGTTTATTTTTCAAAATCATGTCCTCAAACGTCATAAATTCCTTTGCCATAAAATATTTTTTTTATGTTTGTTTGCATGGCTGTGAAGGAATTTTACTTTTGAAATTTTCTTCTGTTTTGACAAGTTTTGTATTTATGTATGAAATAGAACCTGTAAATCATATTTTACGTAATTCTGTGTGTAAAGACAAGTGTGGCCCCTTAAAGGCAGTTTGTAGATCAATCGGAGAGAATGGAACTATGGAACACTCTGAAAATTGCTTGTCAGCGGCAAGGTTGGCAGTTTGGCAGCGGTTGCAGCAAAAAGGAGTAAAAAATCTGGATGAAAATGATGGAGTAATGTAATATGTAATGTAATTTGGTTAATGAATGAATGGTCACATGATGACATTAAATTTTCCTCATTCTGGTAATAGAGGACGTGGACGTTGTAATGATTAAAAAACCAAACGTAAAACGTTATAAAATTATTTCGCTTTTAAAAAATATTTAACTGTTTGTATATTTTCTCCCATTTTATTATCCCACTTTGAAAAAAATCGCAGTTAATTTTCATTAATGTTTTAAATGAGATAATATTTATGTATTTATGTAAAATATGAAAATACTTCATCTTTTTCTAAACAATCCTCCAAAGAAACCTTCATTGTCAATACAATAGCAATACGATTTTAATTTCTGTTCCACGCAGTCACTCTGACCTTCATAGCTATTAGTTCGGACCACGTCTTCCGTTAATCTCCATCGTCCATCTGACAACTGTATGACAGTAGTCTCAAAAGTGGCGTCACCAGGTGTTGTAGTGAAAGCAATTTGGAGTACAAGTACTTCAGAATCATTTTTGCAAGAGGAGGCAGACGATGAATAGGTCGATGACAGGTTGGGAGGAGCTGCCGCAGTTGTATTATTGGTTTTATTTCCTGACGATGACGATCCATTTCCGGTTTGCTCCTGGAAATGACACCCTTCCCTGATAATTTCACTTGAATCCCATTTCGTCACTTCATCCACTGATTGCAGTAGTAATTCCGAACAAACCCTCACATCTCTCATAAGAGTATTCAAAGAAGTTACAACAAACTCCGCTGCTTGTTCCACAATCTCCGAATCCTTTTTAATGGGAAGCTTCCTATGACACACGCACCAGTGCAAAGGTATCCCTGCCGCAAAACAGGTACGATTCTCGGGAACCTCTGTAAATAAGCTCAGGCCCCGATACTTTCTTAGATCTACTTGCTCTTGATTTGGCAGCACAACAACTGTATCATCTTTCTCCACAGGTTCATTTTTCCTTTGAAGTAAACCATCTAAATTGAGAAAATCGTAAAAAGTTTTGTGCATATCAAAGGCACTTGTCACTCTATTAGCATTTTTACGTAGATTTCGATAAGCTCTGTGGTACTTCATTCGGAACCAATATGGAAGGGCCATATAAGCTACAGGCATTCTATCTTCTAGTTTCCCTTGAGCTGTACTTCGTATCTTATCTAGTCGACTGCCATGATCCCCAAGAATTAGCAAAGCAGTATTGTTAAGATAATTACGTTCATTTAAAAGCTCAAGTAATTGAACAAGAGAATCGTCCCCCCATCGCAATTTGTTGAAGTCATCATGAGATAATTTGGTGGACCACATGAATTGGAAATAGGTTTGGCCATTGAACATCTGCGCCATTGACTTGACATAATCAAGTAACTTTTCAAAGGAAAGGGATGAGCCATAACAGTACCCATTTTTGTAACTGTGAGACTTTTGCATTAGTTGAGAATAAGGTCGGAGGTAATAATCCGTCGGGCTGTTTATGAAAGCATTCCCCCAATTCATATTGAAGATTCCAATGTTTATATCATCCTCTGCTAAACTAGTTCTGTATCCGTTTGCCCCAAAAGTTTTCCAGATGAAGGGGCAGTCATCCAGGTGTACATTGGCGATTCCCTGAGATTCGTCAATACATTTTTTTCGAAATTCGTCTAAAGTTTGTCCTGTCAGTAAGGGTACTACGTTTGGTAGGGTATTCTCCGCAACTTTGGTGTATCCATTGAGAGAAATTGCTTTCATTGTGTTGAGAAGGTACTTGTTTGACTTTGGCATGGCCCTTATGAAATTCATGTGGGAAGTGGCATCCAACCCTAAAATGAGAACGCTGAGGCGATTATCAGTCGAGGAAAATGTGGAGGATGTGGCGAATTCTTCTTCAAAATTAGCTATACGAGATTCAGTTTGAGTTTTTCTAGGAGTCAGGGCGAAGCCATCTTTGAAGTCACTCTCGGCACCCGATTTCACGCATAGTAGCTCGAAATACTCTACTTCTTCGGGGATTAGGGTAATTTCTTGTGTAATTTCTGTGCATTGATTTGAGCTCCTGGAAAAAACGGTGAAAATCACACACAATTTAAAAAGCATACCATACACCTGACTGACCTACATATTTTACGCTTTTAAAGTTGAGATAACTTTACCAAACGTTATTATCCCCATTCCGATGAAACGGCCGATAACAACAACCTTTGGTCAGTGATTGGTCCACCTTCGGATTTCGCACAAGCCAACTAGCATTTTGTATACTGAAGGGAATCTCATCATTAAAGGAATTATGCTGCTCGTGAACACAATTTGGCTTGTTGGAGTATCCAATAAAAGGCTTGACTTCCGGTGAAAGTGGTTTAAGAACGGGAATCGTACATCGCTTCAGACGAATCCCATTCTTTGGTGAAAATACATCTTCCCTGTAAATTCTATCCAAGTAGGGCATTTCATCATCATAATCTCGATTGAATTTACTGAAACTGAGAAGGTGGTGAGAAGGTAAATTAACTAAAAACTTTTTCAGTGCTGAAGGCTGCGAAGCAGTGACAACGACAGCTTTAGTAGTGTTGATTTTTATTGAAGCAGTGGAGGACGAGGGAGTATGATTATCATAAGTACTACTTGTATTAGTATTGTTTAACCTGTACTGGAGAAGGCTCTGATTGTGAAAGTATAGCCCAGCTGTGGAAACAATGCCGATTACAGTGATCACCAAAAATGTCCTTAGTCTGCAGTGCGAAAGGCAGTCATAAAGAAGCACGCAGCAGTCAACCGTATCCACCGGTGCTGAATTATTCACGTAACCTGTTGGCCTTCTTCGTCCTCCACCATTGCCGCCACCGCCACCAGGAGCGTGGTGGTGACCGTGACCATTTCCCATGGACCCACTGGATTTATTTCCATTCCCAAAAGATATCGTTTCTCCATCGATAGCACTTGGGAGACGTAACTGTCTGTAGTATTTCTTGCTTGTTCTGTATTTCCTGAGAAATAACAGTTTCAGACTGTGCTTTCCCATATTTCTCCCAATGCCCCAACCCACCACCCCAGTACAAAAAAACCACTCGATTCACACAAGTAACAAATTTTTTTCACCTGTCCTCATTTTTTCAACTTTTTTATTTGACAGATATGTTAACCTTCAAAAAATTCACACCTTTTCTCTCTCCACGGTATTTAGAAAAATATTCACACAAAAATATCGATTATCTCATTTTGAGAGACTATCAATGCGTTATTCACGACATGCACGCATCGCACCGTGGCATGCAAATGCAAATTATGAAGTGCCTTTTTGCAATAAACTATTCCAAGGATTTCAAAATGACAAACTGTTGCCTTTTTTTTCAAAATAAAAAATTAGGTAAAGTAAGCAATTATGTACATTTCGTGATTTTTGAAATGATTAAGTGTAATTTGTACACATTATTTCTGTACTCTTTTGCTTTGTTGTGCAGTACCGATCGAATAAAAATGTTGTGTTCCGTTAGTACAGTAAAAATTACGACTTTTGTGTTCTTTTTTTCTGCTGGTCTGCCTGGACAGAGGTAGGAGTAGGAATCGATGGGTGGAATGAAGCGAAATCGGATATGTTATTATTTTGAGGTGGCTCTTCTCAGCCCATGAAATTCAATACTCTTATTTTAACTTTTATCTGTTTATACATCAACATTCAATACAGCAATATTGAATTTTGTCCACACAAACAAAGTCAGTCCAGTCAAGTCGAACTGTCCATTTATATTTTTGTTGTTTGTTTCGTGTGCTTTGAACATCTAATTGAATTCCCACTGCCAAATGTCAAATAGTGCGAGGAACAGGGCAATATTTTCATAATAGAAAAATAACACAGGTTTATAAATAAGAGTTGTCGTGAGTCAAGTCGTGACGATGATATTCCAGGAGGATTGCTGGCTTATGAACTGAAAAAAACAGACATGGTTTTCGAGACAGCTTGTTATAATGACGAAAATAAAGTATGTGGCAAATTTGGTAGTATAAATTACAGGCGAAAATTAGGAGAAATGCTTTGTCCAGTGTTCGTGTTTAGTTTTTTTATCACTAGTTGAATCACAATTCGACCTTTTTTTCTAAACCTAATCAATCCTCAAAGAAAACATTTTGTTGCAATTTTTATAACGTGATTTCATGCAGTTTTTATAATAGTTAAATTGGCTGAAAACGATTTCGATAATGGGATATCTCTCGCATTTTGAAATTTTTAGTGTATTTTGACATGCAGTTAGAGTTAGACCTACATATTTTGACACTTTCAGTCCAACTGTTTATAAAAAACATGCAAACATAGTTGTTTTGAATGTGCTAATGGAACAGTTTTAATTTTTGTAAGCAGAAGAATGACCTTCTTTTTTCAGACTTGGAGATATACGATAGATAATCATTGCAACTTGCCAGCTTATTTGATTTGTGGCTGGACAAAAGCATAGGTTTACTTTTACAGTGAAAGCAAAGGAAACGGAGAATTTTTCTTGCAATATATTTGCTATTTATTGAGCTCATGTTAATGTTTGAATAATAAAAAGTATTTACTATTGGATTACACATGTTATCTTTTATATTGGAACTGAATCGTCGTGTTTGTTGTCATTATCACTGTCATTGTGGTAGCCCTTTCGACCTAATTTCAAAATGACCACCTCATCGTCAGCTCCGGACGGACGGCTCCAGCAGAGAGCTCTACTTTTAGTTACTCAAGTTGAGTGAGACCTTGATAAATTATGCATCAATTTTTGATCATCGTCATCATACGATTGTCATGTGGTTATAATAATCTAAAAGAAAAAATATTTGAAGTGCAAAAAACATGTATATAGAACATAATAGTTAGTTGTATTTGTAATTTGCAATCCTCTACATAAAATACAATGCATCGACTGACCATTTGACTGTTCAATGTGTTTAGGAGAAGTAGTACTTTTATCTTTCAATTTCCTTTTATATAAACTTTTATTGTAAAATTATGGATGGAAGATGGATGAAGAATGGTTATTGGAATGTATCTTGGTTTATATTTTTTTTGGGATTGACTGAACTTGTTTTCTATAAATAACTTGGCAAGTTGCAATTTTACATGTTTATTGGAAAATATGCAGTTCAATTTTTTTTGTCACATGAACAGAACGATGATGGTTTCCGTCCGTCACAAATTGTGGGACTAACAGCTAACCCCAAAATGTTTCCTTTCCAGAAAGCCACACTTTTGTCTAAATTAGTTTAGTTGTATGATACAAATAAATTGGCCTGATTCACATTCAATGTGATAAAAACAAAAAAAGATTATGGTTTAGTGCACATATCTATACTAGTTGTTTGAGACTTTCCCCGTTTTGCATTATTACACCATACCCAACAACTAATTAAATGATTATCTGACCACGAGTTTTATTCTTTTAAATAACAGATAGCAGAGAAATTTTCATCGAAGTGCGTTTGTAATCATTTTTAACATGAATTTCCTTGTCCAACTAAATATTTTTAGTTAGCTCAGTTCAAAACATACCACATTTTATTGCTTTTTCTTTCTTTCATTCGCTGAAATTAAATTGTTTGAGCTTCCGGAACATAGATACTTTGATATTTTAAATAAGATGTAAAACGGAAGCACAAACGATAATACAACTACTACTAATAAAGCTGCCCATACGTCCAACTGCCGTTTCTTCCACCAAGACTGGCTGGCACTTAAGGGTCGTAATGCCTCGAGTTCCTCTTTGCTGTGTCTAATGACAAAATCTGTCCACCACAATGCAGTTTTTAAAGGCGTTTGAGGACGATCTTTAAAAAACGTTGAAATCCTTTTCATGATTTCAGTATACCTAACATTATAGATGCGCAAAAGAACTTTAATTGAATTTGTTTCAGACAAGAGATAGTAAATGATTCATTAAGCACATTCTTAATTTACTTTGGATCATTTAAAATGTTATTGATAGCATCTTCTAGTTGAGTTTGTGTAACAGTTGTGATTTCCAGTCGGACTCCATACCCCTTCCTATGAATTCTCTCTGCATTGTAATCTTGTTCAGCAAAAATTGGAAAACTGATTAAAGGAACTGCATTGTATACAGCTTCCTGGATTCCAAGTAATCCTGCATGTGTGATGAAAGCTTTTATCTTGGGATGAGCTGGGAGGAAAATTATCAAAATTTAGATTATCGTAATTTCCACATAACGAGTATAAAAATTTCAGTGCTAATTAATACCTAAGATTTCCTGCTGTGGCATCCAAGAACCAATATAAACATTACGATCAGGAAATTCATTAACCAGAGAATCATTCCCAACCTTCCAAACAAACTGAATCTTTGGAAAGCTTCGAAATGCTCCTATGATTGCTTGTTGAACTGGTGCATCCATCCGATTAAAGTCAGCATAAGTTCCAAAACTGACATAGATAAATGCTGAGCCTTTCCGTAAAAAATCGTTAAGTTCCTAAAAGTAAAGCGATTAAAATGATTTCCAGTTCCAGCAATTGATTTCGTATTTTTATGATAGTTGGTAGATAACCTTTGGCAATGGGCTTTTCTTGTCCTTCAACGCTATTCCACCGATCGCAACAACATTGGGTGACAATGACCTTGCAAACTCTTCGGAATAATGAGTATTTACAAATATCAAGTTTGCTCCTCTTTCAATTTCTTCAAATGAAGCTAAATCAGTCATCTGTAATTTTTCCTTTGTGAGTTGTTCCAAATATGGAAAATATCTCCATTGTCTATGAAGATTCCATGCTATTGGCGACAAAGCGGTCGCCACGCGTTGCAAAAAAGTCATTGGGAGAGGATGGTGAAGTACCATTTCTGGAAGACAGTTACTTTCATCTGCCAAACCGGATGTTTCTGCGATCCAAGGATAGTTTGTTGAAGTTTGGAAATGAATTATTTTAGCGTTCCAGTAAGCTGCCATTCCATAAGCGCAGTCATTGTAAAGGCCATCAATGAAAATGAGATCTACTTTTGAATCTTTGACCCAATTAATGAATTCGTCATCAGAATACATCACATCGCAGCCCGCAATACCAAATTCTGCGTAAAAATAAAAATTTAGTTAATTTTTAACTTTTTGTCGGAGATAATAACAGAGTTTTCATTTTAATTTATGAAAGCCTTGGAAAGTACCTGGTAATATAAGCCATGCATCTATTTCCTTGCCCAATTTTCTGTTCTCGAAAACATCTTCCAAGTCTCCCCAACTGTCAACCCATTCCTTAAATTTCTTTGGAACATAGTCGTGTACTTTAGGATTAGGACTTTTTGATGGAAACGGTGAAACAAAGGTCACATTATGGCCCTGGTCAGCAAGAGCCTCAACTAAAGGCCAAGCCGGAATACGATGGCTGTACGTAGACAACGCAAAGTAGAACACAATGTTTGCACCATCAGCGAGGAAATGTGTTAGAAAAATTGTTAAGAAAACCAAACCTAGAAAATATTTCCCCATTTTCGAAACAAAAGTAGAAAGCCAATAATAAATGGACAATGCGCGAGAATTTTTACCAATCAGTCTAAATTTCCACTGATATCTTGCCGGTCGTGTCTTTCACCATAAAACAAGTCATGTGAGAAGTATAAGAGTATATTTTTTATCATAATTGAGAATTTAGGAATACAATAGATAACTGTATTCAATTCAAGCACTGATTCGCCAAACATTATTTAGAGTGTTTGGAGTCCAATCTCAGAGGTGTTGTGAACAGTAAAAGTAACTTCACATCACAACAACATTAGCTACAGAAATTCAAGGTTAGTCCATGGAGCAGCAAGTCGATAACAACAATACTGTAGTCTTACCTGAGAAATTATTGCGATAAAACGGTATGCGGTACAAGCGGTGTCACAATGTTAATCATGATCGTCAGACAAAATTGTAAATACAAATGGTAGCAAATGTGTCGAAGTTTCGTAACAGGTTTATCTTATCGGTGCGAACATAAATACTTTATTTGTAGCAAGTCTTGCAGTCAATTTTACTGGTCAATGAGAATAATGAATGAATTTTAAAATACTTTTATCAACGGTGGATATCTAAAAACATTCGAATTGGGGCGTTATGAGACTCATTAAATTTAAAGGGTGATTGATGTATCGAATCTTAATTTACTAAAAACAATACGAACTACTAATCGGTGTTTTCAGTGGTCTGCTCCATGATAGATAATGATTTCGAAAGATAATCTTCCAAATCTTTATGCATTGACTAAGTATCTTTCTAAATTAAAAATGAGTATCGATGATGAGGAAAGATTAGAGTCATGTGCGATATTCTTCCTTCTTGCTTCCTCATTCCTGGATCATAAAGAGACTTCGTTTGACAATGGAATTCCCATAAAATTATTTACGCATATTGCAAATGCCTTCAAGTTGTTCCAACCTTATCGACCCCAAACATTAAGTAAATGACCAAACCATTACGTAATTTCATCTCATCATGTGTCATGTAGTAACTTAACATTATTTTGTTGTACATTTCCTTCCTACGCGTACTTCATTAACTTACAAATGCTTTATTTTTTTCAATCCACACATTACACACTAAGGATCATTAAATGTTTGATAGAATACTTTTGCTATTTATTTTTAATTCCACAAATCAGTATTTCATATTTAGCACAAAGTTCAAACCAAAATTTGGTAAGGCATAATATGAACTGGACAAAGCCCAGTATTATATTTTTAAAAAAATCCAATCTGCTAAGTAGAAGAACAGAAATAAAATATCCTATATATCGTGAATAGTTTTTGATTCTCTGTTAAAAATTAGAATAAAAATGATTTTTATCTTCAACTTGTATTATTTTCTGATCTTACATCTTAAATGCAAATCGCAACTATTGATGATCGAAGTCTTCTTTACCATTTTCAATTATGTTGAATTGATCAGAAATGTTGGATGCAGTACAAATGCGAAGTTGAATTTCTGAAAGAAATTATCTTATCGCTAAAGCGTTTATGCAAAACTCGAGTTAATCCGATCGCTGTCGTTTTCATTTCTTAACATAACGTTTTGTGTACATTGTTTCTACGTCATATTTTCTCAATTTATATTGCATGCACTATAAATGCACAGATTTCTGGAGTAAATCTCATCACGTGTTTATGTGAATGGTGAAGCCTTGCGTTTAGCACTCCAGTTTTTCCTACGCCGGATCAGAATCAAGAATATTTTTGTCAACAAAACCAATCGCCGAGTCACTAGTAAATTAGTTAGTTAGTAAAAGTAAATATTTCAATATATCAAGTAATCTTAATTACAATTTCGATCTACTTTTTTTAAATATATATTATTTAGACGAGAATCCTAGCAAACCATTATTTTAACCGTTTGGCAAAGGCAAAGAAAAAAAAAAGATGACACGCGGAGGAAAAGCAAGGACACGGGCAGCCAAGGCTAGACAAAGTAGAAGAGCAAACGAATCTGGAGCCCCTCCTCAAGTTGCTGCAAGGGTTGAAGCTGAAGCACCCATTGCTCCTGTGGTAGAACCCCCTCTGGCTGCTCCAGAGGTTCCAGCACCTATAGCTCCCGCGATACAAGAACCACCTGCTCCAGTGGCTGAGGCAGCAGTAGAGGAAAGAATGCGTTCGTCGCCTGTTTTTCAGAACGCCTCCAACAACTTCGTTTTGCGGGTGGGCACCAGAATGGTGGTATTCAGCAAGCCTTCTATACGCGTTCCAAACGTACATCCCCATGAGTTATGGTAAGCACACTCGTCACGCATAAAAAATGTTAAATAGGTTTGCTCAAAAACTGTGGTAAAATTATTTGTGCTATTGCATTTTTTTTTTGTTTTTAGGAGATTCCGGATTAATCCTCAGCCCAGCACTTCTCGTTCTGTTGATGCAGCACCACCACCACCGGAAGAAGCGGTTCCAGGGCCAAGTTATCATACACGCTCAAACGGGAAACGAGTTAAAGTTGTTACACCTTCCATGGCCAAGTTCACCCGGAAAGTAAAGCAGAGAGTTTTAAAATACATTGGAAAATCGAGAAGGGTAGGTACTGCAAATTCCACAACTGCAAATGACAACTCATGGATTCCAGTGTTCATCAATGATATTACTAAAGGTGGCATCGATAATCCCACGAAATTGACTGTTGATGACGTGACTGAATGGTTTCAAAAGTTCTCTAATGTATTTACTCCAGAGGTAGAACCATTCACTTTATATATATTTGAAAGATTGGTTTTCATGAAACATTTGTGAATTATGAGAAGTGTTCAACTTTTTTATTCCATTTTTTTGTTTGTTTCTGCAGGTCATTCGCAACCTGCGGAATCATTGCTGGACCCAGACTGGTGCTAGCTGTGCTACAGGCATTGAAACCTCTGGCAATGGTCTCAATAATGATTATGATCCTGAGGACGTTGTAATGGATTCATATTCCAGCAGCTCATCAGATTCTGAAGAGGATTAAGAGTAGTAACTTTCCTATTAAGAAGAAGCCTAAAATTAAGATGATTTTCGATTCGTTTATTCCGAGATTTTTTTTTTTGCATTTTGTATGACTTTTAGATTAGAAATGAAGCAGTCTAGAGATAGACTGTTACAGTAGAAATTAGTTTTCTAATCAATTTAATCGAACTAATTGAAATTTCAAGTTGTAACACATTGTTGTAGGGTGTGCAGTGCAAAGGCGTTTTTACATGTATTTGTAAATAATCACAAATGAGTATCATATTATAATTAATTTTTATTACTGTGCAGTGAACTGTAACTTTTAATAAAATGCTTTAATGACCGAATAAAGTCGTACTAAAATGTTAACGTTTTGATTTGAAAATTGATTTTTATACAGTTGCATTCATTTCCATTTCCTTACAACATTTCTCCCCTGCACAACGCATACTCAAGTTCTCTCCTAAAAAGAGTTTAATGATGCTTTTCTCTTTAAAATTTAATGAAGTAATGTCACGCAATGCATGTCCAGGTATACAATTTCTAGACAATGTACTGCGAACGTCTAAAACCTCACTTTATCAGTTTTTATTCATTTTACAAAAGACGGAAAAGGGAGAAGAATGTAAGTCATCTCTAATAAATACAAAATATTGAACGTACTAAAAAACTGACTGACTATTACGTATACTGACTATTACGGAGGCTATCAAATTTGGACAGGACACAATAAAACAGAATAAAAAGATAAAGAAAGAAGTTCATTGATTGATTGAAAAGGTAACTGTTATTGTTTCAATCTTAACGAAAACAAAATACATACAAACATTTCTGAAATTCTTGTCGTTAGCACCAAAATAGCGACAAAGCAGTTAGTGGAAATCCACCCGAATACATATTTTGAAACCTGTTAAAATCATGCTACCAAATTTATTTAGAAGATTAACTTGTACGGAAAGAGGTATGGTGTGTGTCTCTTTTACACTTTTTCATTGAATCATATAATATCATATACTCATAGAACTTATCGTAAAGTCTTTTAATTAATTAATCACAGTTTTTATTTCTGTGTGAACGAATACTTCTTCCCGTTCCCAAAAATCTTTCTTTGATGCCATTATACACAACTTTACTTATTATAAGTTATGGTGCCGCGATGGTGCTAACAAGCTTATTAATCATTCCAAATTAAAAAAAATATTCCACGTCCCCAACTCCAAAACAGCATTAACTTTTCATATGCATAAATATAATTACTTTAATCCGTTCATTTTTCCAGGTCTCAATTTAATCCAAATAATTTGCATGCATTTTAAAGGTTATCGCACATCAATAAAAATCCTTTTGATCCTTCTTGATAAAAAAGTTTGCTTCGCTTAAAAAAATTAAGCATGAATGAAATATTCATACAATTTTTTTCTCTCTCTTGTATGTCGCATGAAATTGAACATGGTCACCTATTGCTCCATATATTCAACTAACGAGTTTTTCTGTTTGTGCATTATATATTATGCAAGCAAAAAAACTAAAAAGGAGGGTCCCATGTCCACATTCACATATTGCAAGAAACTAGTACATAACCGGTTTATCTGTGTGCTATATGGGTATATACGGTAAAAAAATAAAATTCTGTTTTTCGTCAGCAGTCCACATGTGAGTGCAAAGCTTATTTTCCACCTTCAAGTTAAAAAAGTCCAGCAGATCAGAAGTAAAAAACAGACAGGGAGCACACATCTTATGCTGAATACTTGCAAAACCTTTTTTGATAGTGCTCCTCATGTAGCATGAATAAAAAACACCTTTTAACCTCTTCTTCGAAAGGTTGATTAGAGAAAGAGTTAATGAAATTGATTCAGTATTTTGTGAGTAGAGGTGATATGCAGGAATGCAAGTTTACCTTGCGAATATATTGGGATAAATGACAAAATACAAAAAAAAAATACATTCAAAGATATTTGAAAAGACACAACCACTGAATTCCTTGAGACAAGACAATAGCTTGTATTTCGCCATACATTTGCCAATTTGTAGTGTAAACCAGTTTAGGTATTAAAAATTAAACAAACTTAAAAGTGTTCCTAGGAAAAAAGAGAGAGAGCATACCAATATTAGCATTGTTTGTATTAAGCAACACCACCGGCAAATTAATCTGTGATGTAATTAATTTCTGGAAATCTATAGCTGCAGTAGTGCCGGTAAATATTAAGGAAACGAAATATAAGCGATCTTCAAAATCAAGAAAAAAGTCTAAGAAAATGGCCGGAAATAATGGGACGGAAGGTGGATCCGGAAACAAAAAGCACAAGAAGCAAGTTCGTGTTTGGTGTGATGGATGGTAAAATTCTGACGAAAACATAAAGTTTTTACGTGCTTAGCAAATAATTGGAGTTTTAATTAACTGTTTTTGTTTGCAGCTATGATATGGTACATTTCGGCCACGCAAATTCATTAAGACAAGCCAAAGCTTTGGGAGACTATTTAATTGTTGGAGTGCACACGGATGAAGAAATCACTTTGCACAAGGGACCACCTGTATTCAATGAACAAGAAAGGTAAAGAAATACAAGTGGGCATTAATTTTACTCTGTGTATTTTGACTAGGAAGACAGTTTAATTATTTTGTGCAATGATTTTGATTAGATATGAAATGGTGAGAGCAATTAAATGGGTGGATGAAGTGGTTGAGGGAGCTCCTTATGTAACTACACTGGATACACTGGATAAATACAACTGTGATTTTTGTGTTCACGGTAATGATATTACCACCACTGCAGAAGGTGTTGATACTTATCAATTGGTAAGTTACATGACAGTTGGAATAGTTGTAGTTATTTTTAGGTAGTATGTAATTAAAATTGTTTCATTTAAAAATTATAGGTGAAAGATGCAGTCCGTTATAAGGAAGTTGAAAGGACGCAGGGCGTCTCCACAACTGATTTAGTTGGTCGCATGCTTTTACTCACAAGATCCCATTTCCGGCGTGGAGAAAAAGAGTACACAGTTGAAGAAGACGGTCATTCCTCAACTCTGGCCACAGACCCTCAAGCTAGGTCACCCTGGACAGGAATGTCCCAGTTTTTACCCACCACCCGAAAAATCCAACAGTTCTCGGAGGGTAAAGAACCCCAACCTGGAGCAAAAGTAGTTTATGTTGCTGGCGCATTTGATGTACTTCATCCTGGTCATCTAGGATTCCTTAAAGCTGCACGAGCACTTGGGGACTTTTTAATTGTGGGTTTACACACTGACCCATGTGTGAACATGTATAAGGGATCTAATTATCCTATTATGAATCTACATGAACGCACACTTTCCGTGCTAGCTTGTAAATATGTGTCTGAAGTTGTGATTGGGGCGCCATACATGGTGACGCCAGACTTATTGGATCATTTTGATATTAAAGTGGTGGCTCATGGAAAAGCACATCCGCCCAATGATCCACTTTCAGGAGAGGTTTGTACATTTATTGTATACTTTTACTTAATTTTTTAATTATAACTTCAGGATTTGTATTTATATTTTATTTTAGGACCCATATTTGGAGCCCAAGCGTCGTAACATCTTTCAAACCGTTGATTCCGGCTCGGATCTAACAACAGAGAAAATTGTCCAACGAATTATTGCAAAACGATTGGAATTCGAGGCAAGAAATGAGGCCAAAGAGAAAAAGGAACTTGCTATAATTGAAGCTATCAATAAGTCTCAAGCAAATGAAGTCAATATTTCTTAAAAATTGTTTTTTAAATGTGTCACACCTGCTGCCACCTTTTTTTATACCAAACCAAAGTCCAAGACTAAAAATACCAATTTACAAAATAATCTTCAATGTTGGTGATATGCACCATGCACCCAAAAATAGTCAAGAGAAATACGAAAAAAATTGTGTGCCTGTTTTAATATATTTTCAATCGTAACAAATTTTCACATACATTAATATTCATAGTCAAAAGTCAGTAAACAGTTATTCCATTTTAGATGTGAAGTTTGTCAAAAAAATAGACTTGCTTTATTAGTTGTTATATATTTACCAAAAATGTGAAGTAGATAATTAGTGAAACATTATGACAAAAAAAGAGCTTCAACTAATCTTTATCTTCTAATAATCTCAAAGCTAATTAAGAGTAATGAGTAATAATGCCAGTGTTTTAAATGCAATTATCCTTAAATTAGATTTATACGCCTGTCTGGGGATGATTTAAGTAGTTGGGGAACTTAATCTTAATACATTATTAGTAGATTTCATTCCATTATTTTAACCAATTTTAAACTTGTCACTATACTTTCCAATTTACCTTTTAAGTTTTCAGTCAGTACAATTTTTTCACGTGTCATGTCCAACATATTATATGCAATGCATACCATTTTAATATATCAATTTAATTATGGTGAAAATGGGTGGGTAAACTTAATTGAATTGCAGTAATATTCACTTTTAAGCGTTTTTAATGTTTCATCAAGCCTTTTAATAATATCATATGCCCAGTGATTCGTTTAAAATTATTCTTACATTTTAAAATACCAAAATTTAATAAAAACAACAAATGTTTTTGATAAATACATTCACATTGTTCCTCATCCTACTCATTTTAACTTATTTATATTTATAACTATTATATATAATTCAAAACAATTTTATTAAACACATTCAGTCGTCTTTTGCCATTTGTCCTTTTGTAAAACCCAAAAATACTTGTTCCAACGTAGTTTGTCCGACAGAATACGCATCCAACTTGAACTTCTCCTTAGCTTCCTCCATTTTCTTAAATATTTTCCCCCACGAAATCCCATCCTCATTTTTAACATGATAGTGAACATAACTTGGATGCTTTTCTTTTAACTGACAACCCGGAAAACTTTCCTTAATAAAATTCTGCAAAGGTTCCAAATCCGATTCCCATTGTTGAGGTTTTCCAACAACTGCGCTAAGTCTTCGACCAAGTTCTATCGACCCTCCAATACGGTGAGTTTCTTCCTTTGACGTGTCTAACTGTGCAATAACCGTGTATCCATCTCCAAACTTGTTTTTCAAATGTTGGGTAGACCCCAAACAATGAAACTTACCATTAACCATAATAGCAAGTCTTGTACAAAGCGCTTCACATTCTTCCATACTGTGTGACGTCAGAATAACGGAAGCCCCTCCTTCCCTTACCCTAATTATTGTATTCCAGAGATGACGACGGGCAACTGGGTCCATTCCGGTAGTTGGTTCATCCAAAAACACAAGTGGAGGATTTCCAACAAGTGCAAGGGCAACAGATAGTTTTCTCTTATTACCCCCACTGAAAGAAATTAAGAAACGGCAAAATGATTACCACCTACTCCACTTCATTTTAGACAAAAATTCATTGGAAATAAGTAACTACCTGTATGTTCCACAAGGTTTTTCCAAGTGCTCAGCAAACAATAAATCCTTTCCCAGAAGGTCAACCAACTTATCAATCTTTTTCTCTGGAATACCTCTCAGTCTCGAAAACAATCTAATAGTCTCCCTTCCAGTTAACTCGGGAATCAACGCATCAAACTGGGGACAATAGCCAAGAACTTTTTGAACCTTCCTAATCTCCTTTCGAACACTTCGATTTGCTATATAAGCTTGTCCCGAAGTAATCCCAATGTCTCCCGTTAACATTTTAAATGTCGTTGTCTTTCCAGCACCATTTATCCCCAATAATCCAAAACACTCTCCATGCTTTACACCCAGACATACTTTATTTACTGCCAGAAACTTGTTACCGTACACTTTGGTCAAGTCCTGAAGTATCATATTTTCCGTTTGGAAGAGCTCAGATAACTCAGTTTCGCGAATTCTACGATTTTCTTGGGCAACATCTCCATCCTCCTGAGCCACTGAATTTGCGTCACTCTCTTCGCCTGGTTGTTTTACAGCAAACATTTTTGTTTCAACGATGTACTTCACCTTTTTAATGATTTTTGATTCGATGAGAAATATTATGATGAAGGAAACCAGTCCCACGATAAATAAAAAGAAAAGATGTCTGCCGATTCCGGGATGATTCCAAGCCACTATTGATCTAGGCCCTGGAACCAAAATGAGCTGTTTGTAAAACTTGACAAGGTGATCGGTGGTAATCAACGTTATTATGTTATCTACTTACACTTTTGACTTCCACAACAGGCAAATTTTGGTTTGAATCTGCAAATTTCCTTAAGATTTGCCAAATTAGGACAAAGTTCGTTAAGCTTCTTGTTTTGCGTTAGTAATGTCAAACATCGCCCCACATCGAAGTTGGGAAAGAACATGAAAACCCATTCCAATGAATCCGCAACGTGAATCAGTCCCAATGATTCAATAGAGAGTATTGCAATGGTCATAAGTGTAGCCATTCCAAAAAACAAATTAAAAAATGCCATTCTCAAGTATCCCGTTGAAGGCACGTGGAAGAAAAAGGAGAACATGTACATCAGAGGAATCATTCCCCATCCAAAGAATACTAATATAATGCAAAAGTAGCTCCGCATTTCCGAACTTTTAAAGTCTTTGACTTGGAAAGCTATTATGGTTATTACTAAAAGCATTACAACGAACAAATAGTAGACAAAGTCGAAAAGAAAATGGGCCAACCAAAATACTGGGAATCGTACTCCGGAAACGAATTGTAAATGTTTTGATTTTGTTTCATTTTCTTTTATCACAAATACAACAAAGCTTGCAGTGAAAATTGACATCCTAAAAAATCAAAATTAAATTGAGCAATTAAGTACCCGAAAAAATCAAGCCATTTAACTATTGTTATAATTTGATAACTTACCCAAAACTAATATTAAACCCAATCGTAAAACCTTCATTTTCAGTTTCTGCCAAATTTTCCGCTGTATCCCGTGCAGTAAAGGGCAATGGATGGTTGGCTATTGAGATCCTTAACTTATCATTTCCTGTTTCATGGATCAGAATTGCATTCATAATCAAATTGAGAATAAGGGGTGGAACGTGATAGGGTTGATTATTAAAAAATCCCCAGAGCATTGTGTCAGCATCAGTGGCTTTAAACGCAGCAACATATTTATAATTGACAGTTGGGAGGTCATTTTTTGACTAAAATGTATAATCCAAGCAGAACTACAGATTTAACTAAAATTCTCCATTGTTTAATTTTTTTATGAATTGTTATGATTTTGTTGTGGTGTAATTTACCAAATCCAAAATATACTCTTCTAAATCTTTATTCTTTACCATCTTTACTTCTGACGTTCTCCCAGCTACAGTTTTGAAAGCTTTGCAGATTCCTTGGTCAGGATTTTCGCACTGTACAGGTGTAATTGGTTTTCCAAGTTGTACGTATTGCTAAAAAAATAATTTCGAACGATTAATTACTAATGCATGGCTTCTACTTTCTAAATTCTGTTTTCGTTATTAAAAAGTATCGCATACATTCAAGGTCATTTTCCTTTCCACAGGTGTAGCAATATCGGGCAACGTTTTTAACATAATTATCGCAACAATCAGGAATACAAATGGGACAAAGCCCTGTAGTATAAAAAGAGCCTTATTTCTCCAAGCGTACACACACTTCTTGATAAGCATAGCAAGAAATTGTTGGAAAAATAGCCGACATCCTTCATTCAAGCCGCTATCTCCATCTTTTCCCATTTCTATTTGAAATTGAGCACCTTGTTTCTCAGAGGATTTTGTCGCTGTGCTCCCTAATGCACTGGAGCCAATGGATGCTGTGTCACCCTTTTCCGGTTTTTCAACTTGTGCCGTCTTTTTACTGGGTTTACCAGAAAGTGGCGCTTCGCCATCTGGTGCCGTTTCTCCTTCTTTCGGTGTAAGGGACTTTTTACTCTGTTTAGCAGCAGTTCCAGTTTTATTTGCATTTTGGTGATTTGGATCCTTTGCATTCATTTCCGCTTCGACTTGCTCGCCAACTCTACAGAAAAAAACGTTACAGTTTGTAGAAACTTTCTCCTTTTAAAATCTTTAATTAACATTTAAGATATCTGTTCTGTTATTAACGAACTTCATAAAAACTTCTTCCATTTCAGTAATCGAGCACCCATAACTGGCTATTCCAAGGTCCCCCTTTTTCTTTTCCAGCTCTTCGAAAACTTTAGGAAAGGAGCTTGCTTTGTCATCGGGTAAAGTATAGCTCAGCTCGGCACCAATATTCTGATCTACACCAGCTTCAGGAATCCCTTTCTTGATTATCTCTGTGATTTTATCGACTTGACATTTTGGTAGCTTTACGATAATCAAATGATAACCACCACCTAAATTTATTGAAATCAATTGTAAAAAAATAATCATTTCAAAATTAAACAATGATATTTCGACATTTGGTTTTAAAATACCATATTTCTTCTTGAGAAACAATGAACTTCCGCAACATTGAGCTCGCCCATCTGCCATAATTGCTATTCTATCCCCAAGTAAGTCAGCCTCATCCATAAACTAGGCATGAAATTGATCGTGACATTAATTAAATTCATTTTTCAAAAACAGTAGCGTTAACTCATAAATATTTTACTAAGCATGCGACATACATGCGTTGAAAGTACAATAGTCCTTCCAGCTTTTTCATTTGTGATCAGATCCCAGGTTGACCTCCTAGCCCCAGGATCCATTCCACCTTAATACATAAGTTTACGCACGTTTAATTTTATGAAATACATTATTAAAGGGTTCAATTATTATTTATAATTTCATTACTGGTTGGTTCATCTAACAAAACAACTTGACTTCCTCCAATTAGTGCAATGCCAACAGACAACTTGCGTTTCATTCCACCGGAAAGTGTACCCGATTGTGAATGTCTCTTGGGTTCCAGCAAGATCACTCCCAACATTCGATCTATTTCACCCTGAACAAAATCCTTGTTTACCCCTTTCAACTAAAAAATTCAATACTAACTTATTTTCAGGAAAGGAAATAGTTTTAGCTAAAAAAAATTATTAAGATGACCTATTTACCAGGCAAAAGAATTTCAGATGTTCTTCCACAGTTAACTCATCAAAAAGCACGTCATGCTGAGGACACAAACCCAAACTACTCCTCACTTTCTCAATATCCGTCCTAATATCATATCCATTAACAATGGCGGTTCCAGACGATGGAGTATATATACCCGTTAGCATACTCATTGTAGTCGTTTTACCAGCCCCATTATGACCCAGCAATGCTGTTACTTGATTTTCATAAAAATTCATGGACAGATCATTAACAGCAACTTTTTTACCAAACTTTTTACTCAGTCCTTTAATTTGGATTCCTGCATGAGCTTTAGGCTCTTTTTCAAAGAACTGATTGCTGTGTTCTTCTCCAGTCTTTCCAGCCGAGGAAATCACCTTATCAGATTTTGGGTCTTGGCTTGCTTGATTTGAGACGAATTTAACTTGGTTTGCGTTTGATTTCGCTTTACTTGTGTTTGATTTTACTTCATTTGGATCTGGGCTAACTTGATTTGGGTCGGGGCTTGCTTGATTCGGACCCGAGTCTTGAACTGCGGTTCGAGGTGTGCCCAGCCAATACCATTTCTTTATTGGTATTTATTTTAAAATTACCATTTAATCATTCTAAAAAGACTTTTGACTTGCAAATTGAAAGCGTAGTAAACCTACAGTAAATGGAAAGTACCAAGGCAGTGCCACTCCATAAGTACCCGGATATATTGCCTCCACATAAATGGCAATGAACAAGTAGAGAACTGAATCGATGAAAAACATTATAAAAACATCGATAATTGTTATATTGTCGTCGGGTGAGGCTAGTGTGGCAATAGTGCTCCATTGAGCTCCAGCCCCAGTTCCTTCAAACATGGATATTAGTCGACAGCCCAATGTCATTGCAGTGTTGCTGAAAATGCTCCACCCAATTTTCGTTCCCTTTCCTAACTGATTATACCGTGGTCGTAGGAAAAAATACGGGAAGTAACTCAGGAAGAAAAAAACAGCACAAGCGGTGGAGGCAGCGTTGGCTGAAATTAAAAAAACACAAACATTACATTTAACTTACTTGTTTTCAAATTCTGGGGCAAGTTAAGATAATTATTAATTACCTGTTGAGAAAAATGCAGCTATCATAAACCCAAACATAATGGTAGCAATGATGTAACAAAGGAAGAAAACGAATAAAAGCGTTGGGTCCGTCTTCGTCAATATTGCAACTCCTTTATCACCATCTTTGTACCAGGGTATCTGCAGACTCAAAAATAATTTATTCAAATATTTTTATTTATTTTTAACTATTTAAGATTTAAGAACAATTATAATGCACCTTGTAAAATAGCGTCAATATCACGGTAGATATCATCAGAAACATAAAACACTTGACAAACCAAGCTGTCCAATGTAGCCAATTAGGCAAGCCCATAATTTTCATCGCCTCCTTAAGCCTCTTTTCCTTTTCATACGCAATCGACTTGGAAATATTGATAGCCGAGTAGATAAGGCTGAACATGACAAACAGCGGAAAGTAGATTTGTAGCACAAGAAGAAATACATCTTCGGTGTACGGAGGATAAGGATATCTTTTTAATTGAATAGTGAAAGCATCTCCAGCAACAAGGGTGCCAGCCTTGTACTTGATGATAGCCTTGTCCAAATAAGTCTGAAGGAAAAGAAAGCCTTCCCTCCAGTACCCTGGAGCCCCTCCACGTTCAAAATATATCCTTTTGAAATAGTCTGGCTCATCGGTTTGAGCACGAGCTCGGTCACGTGGCAGTTGGAAAAGTTCGTAGAGAAAATCCGTTAGCCAGCGTGGTTTTAAACCGAACGTTTCGGAACCTCCAGATGAGTTGTCGTGAAGGCTTGCAGGATATCGAATGACGTACTGGAAAATGAAGACAATCCCAATTAACTTTTTCAATCTTAATTGAAAGTGATTATTTTGGGGCGAATAAATACTTGCAAGCACACCTGAATGTCATCAGTTGTGATACCTTTGCCTTCTCTAAAGACAATGGACGCCAGAACAGGATCATCCTCATTCGCAGTGTTTTTATTTAGCATCACATAATCGTCTATTAGTTCCTTTTCAGTGCCATATCCGTTAACTAATATAATTATAGCTAGTTATCAAAACAGCCTTAAAATTTCCGGTGAAATTATTAATGGTCAATAACGCCCTTACTCTCAAAGCCCGTATTGATAAGCTTAAACACTTGTTCCAAACCAGTCATTATTAGTGCTGTCTGAGGGTCGTTAGGAGCATAAAGTATCTTCCTCCCCATCCCCCCAGTATAAACAGGGGCATCCGGATCCTCAGGATTAAAGGCAGGGTACTTACTATCATTCGGGAAATTGGTGAAAGTCAATACTCCCCGGATAAGGACCAAAATAAGGGTAAATAGCAGAGGAATGCATATTTCTACTATTGTTGCGATCTTGTGTCGCTTTTGGAGGGTGTAATTCTTCCACAAAAGTAATTTAAACTTTTTCCATAAAAGACCCATCTTATAAATTCTATTCAGCAAATCGGAACGAAAAATTTGCGAACAAAGTTGTTGTAAAACAGTTGAAATATTTTTTTACCATGATCCTTTTTTATCATTACATCATCTTAATTATAATATCATGAATCTCATTATGTTGTCATATAGCACAGCAATCGTTACTAACGGTCTGTTATCGTGCCGTTATCAAAGGGACAGGCCATGGGCTACTTCAGTCATTCAATCTATTTTAAAAGTAGAGCCAGAGCAACTATAAACCAAGTCATATCCACTCTTTTTCATAAATCATCCATAATTTCTTTGTTCAGTTCTTTAGCCAAGAAAGTTAGCCACAAACTTCTCTTACGTCAATGCATAATGCCTACACATATTTAAACACGGCAAAAACCAATCATGATAAAATCATCTATCACGAAAACCAAACTATTTCGTCATTACTATCATTATCATCAGTATTCAGCATCATAGATCACGTAAGCTCTTTTCTGCACTGATTTGATTTCCCTTTCCTTCCAACATCCATCCAACTAACTTAAATGCATTTGTGTGGTTTGGTTTAAGTCTGTACAATGTAATGTACATAAACTTGATTAAATTGCATGCATCATTGAAATGAAAACCTCGAAATCCGAAATACCAACATAACCAACAAGCAAAAATATTTGCTGTACAAACGTTTTTCTTTCCATCCATCTACCTAATTTCCTTTCTTTCTATTTTCGATCTCAATTTTTTCAAGCTACCTACATAGCATGGCATCATGTCATTTATCTCAAGACTCAATCTCTGAAATCTCTCAAACCTACACTCTCCAGCAGAGCAAATCTTTTTCTTGACTTTGTGAGTTTTCTAACTTGAATCTTGTGATTGATGAAAATCTCACAAAAAAGCCCGGATCCATTTCCCTTCCACCACCACCACATGAAAAATTTAACAGTCAGTTTGTTATGCATGCTTGGGATTTAGAATTGTGATTGTGAGCTAAATATATAACTTCACTATTTTTTTACCCCAAAAAAATCTTATTTGGAAAACATCCCAGCTGAGCTGAGAGCTTGAAACACGATTATCCTTGATTTTCAATCTCCAGGTTTAAAACCAGAAGAAGAAAAAAAATTTAAAAATATGACATGACATATCAGACAAGCTTATCAAATCAAAATCATATCATATCAGTAATCCTCCCACGCAATCTCTACAGATAGATAGTATCACTATCGTCTCGTGTCGTGTAGCTGCTTTAAGGAAATAAGCAACGTAAATCAACGTATTTATTGTAATTTTCCATGCCACATATTGTACAAAATTTTACAAACCAAACCAAAACTATAATTTCACACTAATGCATGTTACAAGTTACAGTTACAATTCGGTCAACATAACACAAATGCAAAAGCATAATCACCATCATTATAATAACATCATTATATACATCAACTTTAGCAAAAACTAGCATAGTTTTTCAGTAAAAATTAACCGTGTAAATAAATACATTTGTACAAAGTTTCAGTATTATTTTATGCACGCTCTCAAAAATGACAATGACGACGACTGACATGGCCTGCTGGCCAAGTCATCATTTTCCATCTTCGTGGTGGTCGAGGTTGTTTGTGGTGTGGTGGTGGTGCTGATTGTTGAATGCTGAGTCGAAGTCCAAAGTAACATAAGTAATGATAATGATGCTCACGTTCATCATTTAAAAAGCCAAATACAGACAGTCAGTCAGAGTCAGAAAAAAGATAATGTATTTTTTATTAGGGATATCCTCTTTCATATCCAATCGGCAATCCGATTCCAAATATCCAATCCATTATAGTCACAATAGTCAGTTATACAACCAAAAAGTCCAAATCATCAAATCCAATCCATTGCTCATTTATCTTCTCTCCATTCTCCATATACGACGACGTACATAAAGCATTTAAATAATTGTCTCTACATATTTCTCAAAATTACATAAATAGCAAGCAGTCAGTCAGTCAGTGCAATGCAGTGGACCAAATGAAAAATATCATACCATGAGCATCACTATGTCTCTGTCTTGTTCTGTTCTGCTTTTGCACAACTGAATATTGAAAGGGTTAAACATTATAACAAGCTATGTTACATCATCTCCTCTTCTTCACACTCTTTTCAAGCTTTGGTTGCACATTTTCAGAGATTCTCTTTCTATCAGCTATTCAAATAACATCAGAAATTCCTGCACATGAAAAGCTTAGCTTTATTCCCAGAAAAAGCTGCAAGCAATAAGCACAAAAATACATTGATAAACTGTATACATAACAGAAAATACATTAAAAGACATACAAAAAAGATAAACTTGTACGAAAAAAAATATCCTTAAAATCTCCAACAACACATAACATAACACCACACCAGCAACTCTCATGCATATTGGATAGACGAAGAAAATAGGATACATGTTTGGTATTGAATTCTCGTGTTGAATTGCTGAAAGGCTTCTTGTTGTAGTAAAACTGGTGGTGTTGTTGGTCCTCTTCAATAATTTTGTGATGATGATGATGATTATGATGATGATGACTATGGACTATGGCTTTATATGAGTAAGTTGAGTAGGAAGAAGAAAAAAATTGTTTTTAGACAGAGAGTCAAGGAGTGTGAGGGTGGATACGAAGAGATACATATAAACTTTGTAACATGAATGAACTGATGATAGTCAAGCAAAGTAAAGTGAGTAGTCCTCCTCCGTGATTTTTTAACTCTTTTTTGGCTGGTGGTGGTGGTGATGGTGTTTGGATTTGGATGTCTGTGTGCCTTTAAACTAAACAGTATTTCCAGAGAGCCACAGGGGAGTTCCGGGAAAAATGAAATATATGGGCTTGGCTAATACTCCATTAGTTTGGCCACTTGTAACATTAAGTTTTTAGGTTTTGTTTTTAATTTTTTAAGTGATTAATTTTTTACGGGTGTGGAGGAGTGGAGAAGTGGTCTGGTGATAACTGAGATAAAGTTAAGTGTTTAAGTTAGATTCAAAAAGGCTGAGGGGAAGATTTACGTCTACCTCCGAGAAATAATTTTTAGGGGGATCCAGAAAGAAGGAAAGGGGGAAGGGCTTGTGAAGTGACATCATAATGCAGGCAATCAAGTGTGTGGTGGTGGGTGATGGGTAAGTGGACGAAGAAAATAAAAACGCTATGAAATTTCAAGTGCTTTTTAAAAGCAAGGTGTATGTAGAAGTTAATTAGTTAAAAGTGTGTGCATGAATGAAAGGTGATAAGTGATGATGATGTGAGGTGAAGGAATTGTGTGATTTAATGTGTGAGGAAGTTAATGGGAATCTTAATTGTTTGTTTATAGTGCCGTGGGTAAAACATGTTTACTAATTAGTTATACCACCAATGCATTTCCTGGGGTGAGTTTGACTTTATTTAAATATTCATTGAAATTAAAAGCAGATTTTGTATGGTTTGTTGATGATTTGGTTGTTTAAAAATTGACGTTTCATTTTTCTCCGTTTTTAACAGGAGTACATTCCAACGGTATTTGACAATTACTCGGCTAATGTGATGGTGGATGGGAAACCAATTAACCTTGGACTGTGGGATACGGCGGGTAAGCTATAATTAGCATTGCAAATGAATATTTTAAGAGTAAACAATGTTTTAGTAGGTTTCGTTGAGTTTGTTATTGTTAATTACGGTGTTATTTAATATAGTTAGAAAATGTTGCAGTGAGATAATCATTATTTTCTTCCATTCCGTTCCTTTTTTTGAGTACAGGTCAAGAAGATTACGACAGATTGCGACCACTATCATATCCACAAACAGATGTTTTCCTTATTTGTTTTTCCCTAGTTAATCCGGCCTCATTTGAAAACGTTAGGGCAAAGGTATACTAATTACACCTTACACTGTTGTAAATAAATTAATATGTAACTTATTTGATAAGCTTTCCACAAGTGATTCGTTTTTACCTAATAGTAAAAGAAACCTTTTATGTAAATGGCTTTCACCAAATTGTGGAGTGCAGACCCTCAAAAAACTAAAATGTGTACTTAAATAATGTATAATTTACTTTCCAGTGGTATCCGGAAGTACGGCATCACTGTCCGAATACTCCAATTATACTAGTGGGGACGAAATTAGATTTGCGAGATGACAAACCAACTGTTGAGAAGCTTAAAGAAAAGAAGCTTGCACCCATTGCTTATCCACAGGTATTTTTATACATTTAAATCATTGAAGTTTACATTTTAATGGTTTTTAAAACAATAGACTAATTTCTACTCTTTAACTAATTTACTTTTAGGGACTATCAATGGCAAAAGAAATTATGGCCGTAAAATATTTAGAATGTTCAGCCCTCACCCAAAAGGGACTGAAAACTGTGTTCGATGAGGCAATCCGGGCAGTATTATGTCCAGTGCCCAAACAACAGAAAAAAAGATGCAATATTCTCTGAGCGCACATTTCATCTTATCTATCTACTATTTTTTGTGTTTATCTATCTTTCAGTTTTAAAAATAATAATAACAAACTACATTATACGTAATATATATTCTATACATTTAACTACTACCAAGAAGAGAAAAACTGTTTCTATTTTGTCGTCATATTTGTTGCTTTTTCAAATCCAAATCCCTACACTGGATTTTCATTAACTGTATCACAAACTCCAAGAAACATCCATCATCTTTGTACTGAAATATCCTGTTGTTGTATTATTAACTATGCTTTTACCGTTATTTAATTTATAATAATCATTAATTAAATGGATTTACTACTTCAACAAGACAAAAACCTCAAACTGTTGTATTTAACCTAGAAAAGTTAATTGTTATAATTATCATCAGTTTGTTAACGTTCGTTCGAGAGTGAAAAATGTGTATCACTGTTAATATTATTATATCTATCTTCATAAAAAAATGCCTTGTGATGTTGTAAATAATAGTTAATCGAAATACATAGACATGCATAAAATATATTATATATATTATATTTAGATAATTGTAATGACACATAATTAAATACTACGAAAAAATATACTCCTTTTTAATACTACAAAAAAATACAACAAGCAACAAAACTGGAAAGTGATCGTGCGCGAGCGCTCTTGTTTTTAAAGAATGTTAGGTCAGGCCAGGTCATCGGATAAAAATTCCAAACAAATCAAATCAACAATGATAAAAACTACCTATCTTAAAAGTTAAGTAAGCTATTATTGTATTCAGTGTTATCATTGTGTACTTGCAATAATAATCTATTTCTTTAAATAATTTTTCGTTAAAACGTTTTTTCTTGTAATCCCGCCCAACCGAAAAAAATAATCAGGAAATAAGTATGCGTCTTCTTATCAATAATTAAAAATTTAACTTCTGTGTACGTTTAAACTCACTGCTATTATGCTTCAAAAAAAACTATACGTCAATAATAAATGGCATCAGCCAGCGCTGTTCGTTCCAACATAATCCAGACAATTAATGTGCATTTCTATTTAATAATTATACTACAATACAGATATATATATATATAAAATCAACAATGGAAATAATTTGTATGGATATTATAAAATTATAAATGAAAAACTCCATCGTATATACCTATAAATTGTTTTACAATTTTCTTATATCTAAATGAATGGCAACCAATCAGCCTAATGTTCACACACACGGTCTTATGGTATTCGAAATATTAAGAAAGAAAAACCTTCAGTATGTCTGTACATTTATAATTAATTATAATTTAAAAGTAGATTAGTATTATATAAAATTCAATAATCCGAAAAATCAGTAACTTAATAAAAATAAAATGCATTTACAAAAGAAATTGACTCTTTGCTCAACAAATTATGATGTTTCTTATTTTTTAATGGAGTTTGCATAATAAAAAATTACATTTAAAGCATTTAACAATTAAAATGCCATAAAAAATGGGAGTGCACATTTTATGCATTGAAAGAGATCACACCACACAAGGCAAAATACAGATCACTTTCCAGTCTCTATTTGCCCCTCGTCAGCCAGCATCCAAAAATACGTGCTGTTCGATTCGATTGTTCCAAGTCCAAGATAGCAGGTAGCGGAGAAAGGAATGCTTTTGATAAACAGTTGATCGTCCTCCGTTCACCGTTTTGTTAGCTCTGGAGAAACTAAAATGAGTGAAAGCAGATGATTTTACAGATAAGTGGAAACGCAAGTCTGTTAAAGTGAATTATTCAGTTAAGTTTTAGTTGACTCGTTGGAGCTTTAAGTGGTGTAATCATGTCGAGAAATTTTCAAAGATTGGGGAAGTTGTGGTTAAAATGTAATTCTTCCATTTCCTACGGAATAAATCCGGTGCTTTTGTGTCATCGGATGAGTTCCTCGATAAGTGTAAGAACGGTACCAGCAGCAGTACATCCAGCTAACTTGAGTCCATCTTTAACCCGTAACTATTCTCATACATCAGAAGTCCGCAGTTCTCCGGGTAAATTTTTAATTGATTTTGTTCAACCAAATGAAGCATGTATACAATATCTTGTAAATTGGGAATTAGATAAGGTAAAATATTACTACTAATGAACTGTTTGATTTATAGCTGCAGGTCAGGCGTCCAGGGATGAAGACAGAATCAAGCTATTCATCGACCCTGAAGTACAGACATTACTTAAACAACTGACTGGCAGAGATTTAAAGCGTATTTTTCGAAAGCGGAAAATTGGACAGAAATTGAAGGAACCCAAGTACACATTCATGACAGAGGCTCAACTTCGGGAAGCACAAGAAGAAGCAGAGAAAAAGGCTGATAAGCTTTTGGAAATGCCACCAGTACTTCGAGCTCGAGATCCAATCGATAAGGTCCTGGAATTTGATCCTTTGATACAAGGAAAGGAGCGGTCCACTTTAATTTTTACGGATATTTCTATGAACGTTTCCGACAGAGTATGTATTCAAAGCTTTAAAACAATAAAATATGGTTAATTTTTTAATACTGAAGAATTTAAAGTGTATTTTATTTTACAAATATTTTGTAGGAACGAATTATCGTGTCCAGAGATCCTGACGGCACTCTTCGCCATGCAACTTGGGAGGAACGAGAAAAGATGAATGCTATCTACTTCCCATCTCCAGGAAAGGAATTTATTGTGCCAAAAATGTTCACAGATCCCGAAGCGTTTCAAGCAATTATTGACCGTGCCAGTGAAGAAGGTAATACGTACGAATTTATTCTTGATCGTGCATGCCTTCAGTTTGAGCCAGATGACCCGATGTACATTTCAACTGCGGAGGCCACCTACGATGCTATCGATAGGAAGGGACATTATGACTTTTTGAAATCTACAAGGCATTATGGCCCAATGGTATTTTATCTGGTGAGGGTGAGGAAAATGGATGGAATACTAATGCATTCAATTAATCAAAGAAGGTAGGATACTTAGTCAAATTGTCGTGATTTTTTATTTAATCAACCCAAAGGTTTAAAAATATCATTTTGAGCTGAAACATTGATTTTTTTAGGGTTTCAACGGACGCCAACAATCTAGTCACTTTATTCCATATAATATTTCCCGAAAGCAAATCTAAACTCTCGGGCACAACTACAGACGCGATAGAAAAAATTAAACGGTATATTCAACTAGACGGTATCCGAAAAGGTGAGTTGGAGTTATCTTTAAATACTTACTTGGAAGTGGAGGAACGAAAACAAGAACTGGAAGAAGGTCTCAAAAGGCAGCATGGTATTCAGTCTTAGATGGAATGTTTTGAGAATTGATTGTCAGTTTTATACTATACCATCCTATCACATAGTGCATAGTTGTTTGTATACTGGTTTTGTTAAAACTATAATACATTTTTGCAATGTACAGTACATGCATAGATATTTGTTACATTTTAAATTAGTAAATTAGTTGACAGTAAAATTCAATAAAAATGTTGTCTTTAAAAATTAAGATATCAATAATGATTTCAGATCAATGAAACTATTATCTTTGTCATTGCTTCCGTAAAAGGTAACATTTTCCAGTTTTTTGGTTGTAGTTTTAATAAGATTCATATTTTTATCATAAAAAGTTGATTTATCAAATCCAAGCATGTGATCTAAGCATAATGGATGCAGCATCGAAACAAATGGCTTTCCAACTTGTGCATTACTGCGTTTAATTTCTGTCAACTCCTCATTACTTAATTTGGTAAGTACACCGGCAGTTGCTGAATGACAAAAAGGCAATTTCTTGGAGAATTGCTCTGACTTTATAATTTCACCATCCCTTAAATTTATCACAAAAGGGGTACTTGGAAGTTGGCTACAGAATTTGAAAAACTCCTGGACGAGCGAAAATACGCTTTTTATAAAATCATCTGAATCCACTTCCGGTAATACTCTTTTAGCACTCCATGCTTTTGCAAAGGCCATATCTGCATGGAATCCAATGTCTTGATCAAACATTATCAATTTCTTGTGTGAACGTTCTAAAATCTGGCGAACAGTTGGAATACACCGTCTACCACTTAAAAACACTATTATTAGCCAGTCCAACAAAATAGCCTGATTTAACACACTTGACAGAGCATCCTGATCATTAAATTCTGGCGATACCAGGGGTATAACGCGATTTAAATTGCCCCAATATTTAACTATAGCCATGATTGAAATTGTTCTATTATCAAAGGAGCTCATGTAATTTAATAGGCGACAGGTTTGTAATTCAATAATAAAATGTTGACGAGTAACAAGTATGAATGAGAGGTCAGTTGCTTCATGACGAAATTCAATTCCAAAGGAGTCTAATTCAGGTATAAAATCCTGGGTATTGCTTTCCGCGTCAGATAACTTTTTAATTTTCAACTTTCTCCAAAAGTCTGCCACAGGTTTCTTTAAATCTGGATTCATAAATTGGATATTCTCTACAGTGGCAGCATTTTTCAGATCACAATCTTCTTTCCAAATTCCTGTAAAAGCAGGCAACAAGCATTGATAGTCACGGTACAAGAAATGATAAGAAATTAATGATAACTCTTAAATTTACATTGAACTTTATATAAAATATATTGGATTTACCTTGCGTGTCAAGAAAAATTAACAGCTTATTGCTTCCAGGATTCCTAAGCTTCAGATATATATTTCTAAATACATACAAGCGCGACTTCGGATATGTTTCTTGTACACACAGTTCCATCGACTTGATCATTGACATAATACTGCTATACTCCAAATCTGGAAACATAACTTCATCACAAATTTCCTTGTACTGCACTTGAAAATTATTTGGTGTAGTGGTAATTTCTTGATCGTCTGTTGTAGTTAATCGTCGTCTTTTTGTGTTGCTTTGTTTTAAACCTTGAGGTCTTTCCAAAGGTAGTTCCAGTATTGATGGAATTCTCTTTAAACTCTCTTTCCCGATGGAAACTTTAGCATTTTTATTACAAATACTTTTCTCTTTTGACAGATCTTTTTTAGGGGTGGGCTTACAAGAGCTGTTTTTCTTTTCATATAGCGGATTTACCAAAGATGATGATGGCAAGTGGTTTATTGTTCCATTTTTAGGAATGAAATCGTTAGAACAACCTTTCTTAGTTGGAGCTGGCAATAATGGTAACTGATTTTTTGTACTTGTACTCTGTTTGAGATTATTATTAGAAATATCTTTTTGCGATGAAACCTGCTTTGGTTGAACTAGCGTCATATTTTTGGACTCGTTTTTTGTGGTATTGTTAGAAGGATTGTCTTTGAATAATTGCGATTGTGGTGGTATGAGGTTTTTCTCCCGTGTTACAGTTTGGACTTGGAGTGAGGATGGCCCACGACTTGTAGTCCCTTTGTTTGGATTATGATTATTATTTGAGCTGCCATCTTGAGATACTGTCTTTATTAAACAAGGCAAGTGGTTTGTAGTCTTTTCTTCAGGAATTGTGTTATCTCCCTCCTCGTCGTTGATGTCAATACAGTCAAACTTCCGTTTTTGACTTGGTTTGGAATCGGAAACGGACAGAGTTTCTGTCTGGACGGATGAATCCTTAAGCTGATTGCGATAAATGACAGGTTGCTGCGGTGGGAAGAATTCATTCCCTGAAAATGTACAAACACAAATTTAAAATTTAACTTGTTCATGGAAAAATGTTTATGGAAAGTAGAGTTGGGCCGAGTGTTTTTACATACATTCAAGTTCCATTACATCTATTGCTTTCTTGACTTGTATCCTTCGGTTTTGAATTTTCAACTGTGACATTCGACCAGTTTTTGAAATAATTTCCCATACTTTCTTCCTAAAATCAAAGGAAAAAAGATGTTATAACTTTTCTCTCGTGTAATCATTAGAGTTAATGGACAGACGATCATTAATGTGCTTGGCTTTCTGTTTTTTATTAAGTGTACCTTGATTCAAACTGGATAAACGCAATCTTTGGCCGATTCTCCCAAGTCACAAAATCCGTTACAAATCTCCCTCTCGATAAACACCCAAAAACCTGTACAATTTTTCTTCCCAACGTAATCACTGGAAAATCTGTATACGCAATTATCACACATTCCTTAACACTCTCCCCCCAATTCCTACACTCTTCTCTCGCTAACATTTGATGTTCATTTTCCAGTAAATGTTCTATCCAGTCTGCATGGCTATCACATTCTTTTTTACAAACTGTACATTTCAAAGACAAGGCAATAGAAGAAGTTAACCCTTCCATTTTCACATTGTATTTTTTACTACTTTTTCTTTTGAGTTACAAGGCATGTCAATTAACTGCAAAAAAAATCAAATAAAAAATATGTCTTTTGCTTTACAAATAGTTTCCAAATTCATTTGGAATTTTTTTAAAAATTAAAACGCTATAAACAATTGACAATGGACAATTGACTATTGAAGTTAGCAAGTCAAGCGAAAAAAAAACAAAGTGAAAGTTTATTCGAGAGATCGATCTCTCTACTAGCTTGCCTCAGACCTCAGACTGACTGACTTGAGTTCAAAACTCTGTAATCTGTGCTGTTTGTTTACATTTTGTGCTTACGAAGCAAAATGTGTAGTGCATGTGATTGTGCACCAATACTGCACTGCACTAAAAACACATGTCAAACTTTTAGATTTGTACAATGCATTGAGTTTCATCTTTCATCTCTCGCAGCAGCGCAAACTTTGCAAGGCTGGCTGAATATTTTTTACTTTCACCTTTTTACTTTGAAGACTGACTTCTCTGGAATGGAATGCTACTGGACAGGAGAAAGCACTTTTTTTGTTCTTGATCTCATTTTTTGTCTCTATGCTGGACATGTACTGTCCTACTTCTCTGAACATTTCCGGGAAAAGTTAATTTTAACTGGAGAAAAAGTTCCTGGAATGGAATATTTTTGTATATAATTGCTTTCTTTTATGTTTGTGGGTTATTTTAATTAGATTGAAGGGAATTTGTTAAGTTATAATTATGTTATGTGTGTTCCAAATGCAATAAAAGACTAGAAACAGAAAGATAAATGAAACGATTGTTGGGCCTTAGTAAATATATTTGTGTGACGAGAGACAAGAGTGGAGGAACTCTGTTTTGTAGTTAATTATGATGCGGTTCCACAAGACTTGCGGATCTTTAATAGAGTTCTCCAGTAATTACTGTACTGCTGAAAGGAAGAGAGCAGAGACTGATTTTAATGAAGGTGTTGTCTTCAGCGAAAGTAAGTTAAGGACCAACAGGATATTTCAGGTGAGGTTGGATAGAAAAGTTGGCTTTTGGTCTGGTGGGGTTCAGCTTGGGGTGACCATTGTAGATCCTGGAGAACTTACACCGGAAACGGTTCCACAAAGTGCAACGGAACTTCGTTATGGAACATGGGTAAGTGAAGTATCTATAAAATATATACAGTACACATTTTAAGTGACTAAATTTAATAGAGATTATTTGGATTAATTTTAGTTGATGGCCAGTAAAACTATTTTAAAAGATGGAGAAGTACTGATTGAAAATTATGGATATGATCTGGAGAATCTTCAAGAAGGTGACACTGTTGGGATTATGAGAACTAGTCAAGTAAGCAAGTTTTTGTTTTGTGATTTTAATATGTGGAATGCTTTATTATAAGTAATTAATTGTTGCTTATTTTTTTGTTTTTGTATGTACAATAGGGCTCCTTAGTGTTTTTCATTCAAGGAGTCTCCCAAGGAGTAGCAGTTCCATTTGTGCCTGAAGATGTTTTTGTTATTTGTAACTTGTACGGTAAATGTGCAAAGTTATCTGTAGTAGACGTTCATCCTTATGAGCAATGTAAATTGACTAGACTATTTTTGATTGATTTTTTTTAAAGTTAAAATTGGACAGGGAAAAATAGTTCAAAGTAATTTTGTTTTGCTTGATTTATTTTTATAGGTAGTAACACGGTGGAGTACGTGGTACACAACGAAGTAGAGACCAATGATAACATAGTTCCTGAATATACCTCCCACGTTCAAATCGTTGATAATAACTCAAGTAGAGATAAGTTAAGATTTCATAATAAATGTGGTCCACTGGTGAAACTATCTAATAATCAAAGAACAGCAGAAAGGTAAGATTTTGAAGCTGCTAAATATAAATTGTGACAAATTAAGATTTTAGTTAGAGTATAGATTGCTCCCTTCTCGTACGCTCGTATTATTTGGATAATCTACTTTTGTAGGAGGAGACCTCTGGAAGAATTCAACAATTCTGTTGTACTAACTCACAGGCCCTTAAGGGAAAATGAACTGTTTCAGGTACTGCAGCTATTAAATTTACAGAAAATCTGGATGGATAAATAAATGAATTTATTTTTATTAGAGTGCATATTGGTTTAATTATATTCTTGCAGATACGCATTGACATGTTAGTTCATAAATGGTCAGGCTCAATAGAGTTTGGACTGATAACCCATAATCCGGAAGAATTTAACTGTGGTGTAGACTTTCCTGCAACTTTAACTGTACTCAGGAATGGTTCTGTGATTATGAGCGGTAACGGTATTCTGCACGATGGAAAAGCCACCAGTAGTCCTTACATTGGTTTAAATTTGGATCAATTACAAGAAGTACAATATAAAAAACTACTTTTTTTTTAACAGAAAAAATTTTAATAGGAAAATTTTGAAGTGTAATTTGTCGATTTCATGTAATTAAAGGGCGATAGGCTTGGAGTAATGAAGAAATCATGTGGCGATGTAATTTACTTTGTGAATGGAGAATCTCAGGGAATCGCCGCTACTGGAATAACTCAATCAGTGTGGGGAGCTGTAAATCTGTATGGAATGTGTAGTAGGGTAGGTGTATTTTCAACCACTCTATCAAACAACGCAGGAGTTTTTAATTGATTTTGGAAAATTTGTGCGAAATAATCAATTTTCTCATATTGCCCCAAAACAGGTTACTATTGTTGATAGGAATGATAATGAAGAGTTCAATTTAAGACTGAATGTTAGGGACCCGATTGATTCTATTGCAAGCAGTAAGAATTTGCGAAATAATATCAAAATGGCTGTTGGCTTTTATATGTTTACCGATTTAGTAATTGTCCATTCTAATTTGTATTGCAGTTGAAGAAACTTCGGACCTTTTATTTCATCCCCATTGTGGCTTCCATGCAGCCGTTATAAATAATGGAAGAACTTGTCACAGACCTGAGTATGTGTAAATTTCATTGCTTAATTTTAGCAATTCTTAATTCGCTATAATTCTATTTCTACCAATTGATCTTTGTTGTGTTTCATTTTCAGAGCTAGTCAAGATTTTAATCATGGGGTAAAGATTTAACCAATTAAAGTAAGTACGAGTTTTTAAGTATTTTTTGTAACTAAACGTTTTCGTTTTTACAGGTCGTACTTACGAATCGAACTTTAAAATCAAATGAAATGTTTGAAGTACGTTTAGACAAAATGGTGAAGAAATGGGCAGGTTCAATCGAAATAGGTTAGTAATCAGACTGCAAATTATTATTTGACATAATTTAATAGAAAGAATAACGATTAACATTTGCTATAAACTATTCAGGAGTTACCACTCATCGACCAACTTCTCTGGAATACCCTTGCACAATGACCAATGTCAGATCTGGAACATGGATGATGACTGGAAATGGTACATTACGTCAATATAATTATCCTTAAAGACTAGGTCTACAGGTATATAAAATTTGTGTACATATTTTAAGCATTTTGTTTTGGATAAATTCTACAGGAATAATGCACAACGGTCAATCCATCATAGATGACTATGGTCAGTCACTCGACCGTTTAAAGGTTGGTGATCGAGTTGGTGTACTACGAAAAGAAAACGGAGATCTGCATTTTTACGTAAATGGAATCGACCAGGGTGTTGCAGCAACTGACGTTCCAGATGCTGTTTACGGAGTGATCGATTGTAATCAATCAAGAAAAATATTTAAATGACACATTATATTCTTCTTTATACTTTTTTTTTACAAAAAAATGATCTTCATATACTATTTTTACCAGTGTACGGACAAGCTGCTCAAGCTACTATAATTGCTCACGACACCAACTACGGCCACGATAACTGCTGCAGTCACGACGCAGATCGTGGAAGTACTGTATGCTTCGGTGGTCATTCTACACCATCTGGGGAAGCTGTCACAGTTTCTGGGGATCTGAAGTTCCATTCATTACACGGGAAAAATGCAAGGATATCAAATAATGGAGTGACAGCATCCAGACCAAACGCACGAGGCGAGTTTAACGCTGCCATCGTTGTTAGTAATCGGCCATTACGGGATAACGAACTGTTTGAGGTGATCATTGAAAAAATGGTGGACAGATGGTCTGGCAATATTGAAGCTGGAGTTACAACCATTCGACCAGAAAATCTACTTTTCCCCAACACAATGACAGACATTGATCACGACACCATCATGCTAAGCGGCTCATCCATCATGAGTGTAAGTTTTAACTTTTCACCTAATAAAAAGTGACAGGTAGATTGATTGATGGACTTTTTTATTCTCATACATTCCTTCACATGTAATATTTACTAGGGAGGGAACACAATCACAACAAGATATGCTTGTAATCTTGACTGTCTAACTGTTGGCTCGAGGGTTGGAATGATGAGGAAGTCAGATAATACTCTGCATTTTTTCATAAACGGAGAGGATATGGGAATCGCGGCTACTGATGTGCCTCAGAGTATTTATGCAGTTGTTGATTTATACGGACAGGTAGACATTAACGAAATTAAATTTAATATTTTAAAATAGGAAAGTAATTAGAGTTCAAATTGGAATATTTTCTTTTGTATTTTATTTGGCAGTGCGCTCAAGTATCTATTACAAGACTTGGTGACATGTCAATGGTATCTTCTCAAGTTATTGAGAGCCTGATCAGCTTACCAATCACAAATGACACAACTCATCGGTTTAGTTTATGTTGTGGGAAGAATATTGTGCTGAAAAATAATAATCTGACAGCATCCAGAGTGCGACATTTCAATAATTCCGTGATTTTTAGTTCCACTCCATTGGAAATGGATGAAACATTTGAGGTACGCACATGAACTATAATTTTGTATTTTATAGAATGCAAGCGTTTATACTTTGAATGCAAGTTTCATGTTTCTCTATTGTTTTTGAAGGTCCGCATAACTGAGTTCAGTGCAAAATGGGCAGGCTCGCTCATAATTGGAGTGACAACTCTTAGCGTTACGGACGACTTTCCAATAAATCGCATTCCCAATAGAATCGTAGGATTGAACGCAGACACCTGGTTTGTCAAGGGTAGTTCCGTCTTTAAAAATTCCCACATGCTAAAGCAAAACTACTGCGTGAATTTAAATCGACTCTGTTTGGGAGACCGTGTGGGGATAAGAATTGGCCAAGATAAATCCTTACGAGTCATAATTAACGGGGAAGATATGGGAGTTGCTGCTGTTAATTTACCAAAGAAATTGCATGTCGTTTTGGAACTTTTTGGATCTACAACTGCAATTACTATTACAAGTACAGTTAAAAGCATAGTGGCGTCTCCGGGCGACTCTACTCCAGCGACGGGAATAGCTGGTTCTGATTCATGTCATTCGTTTGTAGAGGATGCTGGTCATATGGTGAGTACTGCGTACTTTTTTATTGTACAAACTCCATGCTCTAATATCTGTCCATTTAACTTTACTAATTTAAATTTATTGAATATTTTTAGCTTATTTCAAGCAACATCTCTCATTTGTCCCTTTCAACCATGACCTTTGGAAGGCACGCCTTAAACGTGGAGCTGTGTAATGGAGACATGGTTGCTCAACGAACTGCTGGCTATCAAGGCATCGTTTTCACCACACAACCCATACTCAAAGGCCAACTTGTTCAAGTGCAAGTGGATAAACTGAATCCAAAGTGGACTTCTTCTGTCATCATCGGAATTACTGATCTTTCCCCGGATAAGATTCCCACCATTCCAAGTTCTAGTCTATCTCTCCGAAACGGCACGTGGGTTGTTGCCTCTGATTGCTTGTACGAGAATGGTGTACGTTTGAAAGACAACTTTTGCTCGAATCTGGACAACATTCAAGTTGGTGACGTGATAAGCATAATGTTTGATCTTCAAGGAACCATTTTTCTGATTTATAACGGTCTGAGCCACATAATCAGGTCAAATGTCATTGGAAAAGTTTGGTTGTTTGTGGACTTGTACGGGGAAGCGGAACAAGTAACTTTGTACACAGAAGATGATCCGAAGCCACCAATCGGACAAATGGGAAATATAAATCTGTTATCAAACTCAAATATACTTGTGGATTCCACCAGTTTTTGTTCTGAGAAAGGCATACTACTCGGTTCCGGTGACATTGACGTTTGTGAATATTTCCAAGCTTGTCTACGTTTGAAAGCCTCATTATGCTTGCCTGACGCCTACTTTGTTCCAACGGAAGCACCGTTGTGCTACTGTTCCAAATGTATGCAAATCCGTGGCGAGGAAATAATAAAGGAACAGGGCGATCCCATAGAAAGTTATACGACTCCAAGGAACTGGGTCCGATTTCCGGTGAACATAAACTTTGACGTGAATAACTGTTCCTGTGACCAGTCAATGATGACAGGTTTAATGACCAATAGCACCAGTAGTTTGAGCAATGTACTTACCACATGGCACGTAGCATTTTATGGACTACCTGTTTATCAAGTTCGCCAAGTAATGGATTACGGTCAATTAAGATTTGCGGAGGTTTACGACGCCTCATCTGATAATGGAGGAGTTGGAGGTTCCGTCGCCTCAGAATCGACAAAAGATGACAATAAGTGTTCCACTGAACTTGTGTTTAGCCCCTTAATTAACTATGCATGCTTGGACGAGTTTGCAGCACCAAAACAGGGTTACTTTGACTCAAAAACTAATCAGTGGCTCACAGTAAAAACTGCGTTTGAGTTGCTTGTTCAGCCGGGATCATACCGAACGGCGGCTCCTTCAGTGCCCGTTAATGCTTCCACTTTTCAGTTGCCATTTGTCAATAATTGTAATGAAGTTGACAAGTTTGATATAAATCAAATCGAATGGTCTACTAAAGAGCAGGGAGCGACTCATGTGGCAGCATTACTACTTTGCTTAGAAGAATTTTCAACCACAACATCAATCGGCAATATGCTTGATTGACTATTGCAAATTCGTAGGGTTTAAGAAAGAAAATGCATTTGAAAAAAATTATTTAAGGATAATACGGTGTTAGTTTTCCTAAACATCAATCATCTTCCAATTTTTATTTGAGTTGTATACGTTTCGAAATGTGTAATCTCAATTAGCTTTAAGCCTTATAAATATGTAAGCTATTTAAAAATCATTCATTTTATAACTTTACTAGGAGGAAGCCCAAGGACCAAGGTCCTTGAATCTTGAATGAGAGCTTGATTTTTGAATTAATTCTAGTCTAGC